>JAQFVV010006912.1:0-258669 GCA_028023455.1 Epiperipatus broadwayi | reverse complement strand
CCCCCCTTAGATTTAATGCTGATAAAAAAACTAACAAATTTATATTTTAATTAATAATAGTGTTTATTAAAAGACTATTCTTGCTCATATAAAATGTTACCACAGCGTGCTAACTATTTCCAATATGTTTTAAAGTATTACTTTTTTATTAGTACAGCAGGAAAAACATATTCTCAAATTAGAAACTATCATGTCAAATGTGAAAATTTGTTTTGTTTGAACAGGTGAAATGTTTGTCAATCTCAACCAGTTAAATAAATTTTCTCTAAAACAGTAAAAGATATTTACAGCATTTCTCATTAGTAATAGCCATGGAGCAATTCTCATGATTGGAACAACAGAATGAATAACAACTACTCCAGGCAATACAGTTCAGTAAATAATCATTTTGTAAAGTAATAAATTTTATACTTTTTTAAAAAAAAAAAATGTAGGAAATGACACATTGAAAGTTATATATATTAAAAATATATTAGGAAACAAATACAGTATTTACATTTGTTTTTCCGAATAATAAATGATATTTGATAATTTATATTAGACTTGTAACTATTTAAAAATATACATTTTCCCCACATATTTTATACATTTAGCCCAATTATTTTTAAAATAAGAGATTCCTTTATTACAAATTAAGTTAGTAATATAGCAAAGCTAAACAATTTTATGTTAGATAAAACCATTAATAATTTAATATATATGAAAAACCTATGGCATGATAATTAACACATTCTTTTACCATATTTATTATTTGAGATACGATATAGGTATGACTTGAAGTGCCCCCCCCCCACCTGGAGAGTATTACTATTTGTTTTTATAAAAATAGTGGATTAGTTTCTTCCCTGTAATTGACTATTTAAAAGCCACTTACTTCATCTACTTCAATATATATATATATATATAGGTTTTTTTTTTTATAGGTACTTAACTATAATTCCTTCACCTCTCTTTGCTGAATATTTTTTGGTTAATTATCCATTTTCAGGGGCATCATGTTTTAAAAATTATGGCCGTTTCTTATTTTTTTAAAAAAATGATTACAAAAACACAATAAATCTCATAAAACTACAATTAAATACAATTTAATGTAATTGTAATAAACAAAATAAAAAACATGATGAAAGAATACTCATTTATACCACCATTATTTCCATTAGCAAATGAAGTTTCATATCATGCCCATTAGCACACACTTTTCGTATAGGCACTTTTCTGTAGTTTTGAAAGTACTTCATTGCCTTTTTTGCAAAAGGTTAGGAAAAATAATTAACCAACAGTTTAAACAAAAATACTATGATGAACATAAAATAATCACAACAATGTTCACAACATGTTAATGTTTTGTACGTTATAATACATAATAAATAAAAAAAAATCATTAAATGTAATGAATGGCATTTTATAAAAAAAAATATTATTTTTTAAAGCTAACATGAATTTTTATTCAATTTCTTAATATTTTTAAAACTAAACAAGTAACACATGTTCAATAAAATAATTTTGAGAAAAAAAGCTAACAAATATTTCGATGCCACTGAAAATGGATAATTAACCAAAAAACATCCTGTGAATAGAGCGAAGGAATTATACACAAATGCTTTTTTTTTTTATTCTTATCTGTCAAAATAATTTATAACATTTTCACTTGTATTTCTTAATAATGGAATTTTGGAGCCCTTGAAACACATTCCTTTCTGAATGAATATTCTGTTAAAACAAGCTTTGATGTTGCAATGCTATTGGGGCTATGCTTAAAAAGTAAACTGTCATATAGTGACCATTAATGCAGACTTTTTGGCAAGGTAGGGATCCTGTATTTTTAGCAATACTCCACTGAATGCTGTTCTGTTTGAGGAAGATACCAACTTTTCAGCATTTAGCCAAAATAATAGTGACAAAAAGAAAGATGCTGACTTTAAACAAACTACAAAAATGATTCGAGCATATTGACATTTAGACATTATAAATATATAAAAAAATTGAAATAAATTTTCTGAATTGATATTTATAATCAATTTATTAATTTTTTAAAACTTAACTAACACAAATTTGTTAATAAAATTGAAAAAAACAAACACACACTTATAAGGCCCTGAAATTGTATAATTAAAAAAAACCCCACTTCTGAACTTGAGTGACCAGATTATACACAAGTACCATATTATTTTATATTCAAAACCCTAGGATATCTCAGGTTAATAGTTTGAATAGGTAAAAAAGTAAAAGTGAATGACAGAGGGTATGAATGCTACCATCTACTGTTCATTGATTAGTAAAGCCTGTGATAGGTCTGAAGAATAAATTATTACTCTTCATGCAAATGTTGAAAATAAGATCACATTTTTATTACTGCCATATTAATAGATATCCATCAGGAAAGACTCAGAAGGTCTTACAAATATAACCTTTTCATTGTAAATAATATAATCAGTAACATAAAATAAAATGTGGAAAGCTAATTACAATTTAAGAACACAGGCAAAATTAAAAAAGAATAAAACCATCACTTACTGAGGGGAGGGGTCATGTTATATTTGGATATTCAAGTGGCAGATTAAGTACAACTGTTCCACTCAAGCAATCAAAGTGAGATTTTGTTTTTATTTCCTTTAGATGGCAATTGATGCAATTGGGACTACCATTTTAACACTATATTAAACTGAATTGGGCACTGACAATAATCATTCTTATTAATAAATTTTATTATTATGTAACTTAATATCCATTATATTTTTTGTGGACAGGTCTCATAATGTTGAGACCAGGAACACCCCATGCCATACTCACTGCTTGGGTTTCAAATCTGGGTAAAATAAGTTTTTTCAGGTTCTAAGAAAGCTTGACATTTTTATTTCAGGAAGACAACCCATAGCAAAGTAAGATTTTATTTAATGATTGGCTGAAAAATGAGTAGTTGACTATTCAAAAAACAACAACAAACATTTAACTAGCCTAATAAGAAAAGCATTTCCTTTTGATGTTTCTCAGCAAAAGAATGCTGGAGAGAACTTCATCAAGTGAAAGGCTATTTGAAAGTTGTTTAATTTACATTATTTTATATTTATTGGAAAAAAAATGTAGCTAAAAATTTTTTTAACTAGATATTTTTGTTATTCCAAATTATAATTATTACATTATACAATTCTAAATAAACACTGATCATACTTATCTTCATGCATAAGAAATGGACACTAGATGGCATTACAGCATATTTTGTCTTTAAAAGTTTAAATATTTATAGAAGTAAACAGAATATTGGATGTAAGTTAATTAATGATAATAGCAAGAAAGTAGTTTACTGTTTAAGGCTCGAAGGGGATCTTTAGCAATAAGGGACTATACCCATAAATGGAAAAATATGGGTGATTTAGTCTGCAAGTTGTGTAAGGAAGGCATAGAAAATATTAGGCACCTGTTAATTGAATGTAAATCCCTGAAAGCAGAAAGGGTACAAATAATGAAGTTGTGGAAGAATAAATATGAACAAAGTGATTATACAGAAAGTGGCTTATTTTTTTTTATGCTGGTTTGGGAAAAGATCCCTAAAGTCCATGGAGTTGACAAAGATTATGTTGTGGAAATGGGATGGAACAGGATAGAGAAGAATATGGGGAAACTTGGGATGGGGAGTGGAAAGGGAAGTCAAAGTGGATAACAGGTTTCTCTGGGCATAGTTTCTGAGAGATTCCTGGCTCTGTATATGGAGAGGTCACAGTGTATCATATCACATTATCAAAAAATAATTACCCTTGGTCAATTTCTCAAAATATCATATATTTGAGTACCAAAGTGGCATGTTAAATATGAATTTTTTCAATCCCCAAATAGTAATTAATCCACAAACTTTTAACTTTCAAATCTGCTGCCCACCATTGTTCTAATTTAATTGCACAGGGATTGGTTTTCGTTCAGAAAAATGAAGTCACATTGTATCCATAGAATAACTAAAAAAAAAAAAATAGATTGGACAAGGTATAGAGATGAAATAAAATTTGATTTAGTCTAAATTTTTTAGGAATCCAGAAGTAACATTGTAAAAATAAATAAATGACCATTTATTTTTGTCATTTACTAAAGTTCCAAAAAAAAAAAAAAATTTTTTTTTTTTGTTGTTGTTGGACTTCAGATGGTTTTTTAAGTTTGAATTAGATCTCAATGTCTTTATAAGCTTATTAGTTAATACAATGTTGTTAAAAAATCCCTGAAAAAATGCAATGCAATCTTCTTTTAGTTTTATATGTTCTTAAACGGAATAAGATGCAATTATTATGCATTCAAATTTAGTTAAGAAACATTGTTATAAACATGATATTATCAAAGAAAAAATAATATGCTTGGAAGAAAAATTTTGTAATTTTAATTATTAATATAATAATAGATCATTAAAAAATTTTTATTAAATTTTTATTTTATTTTAATAAATTTATTTAGTGATGGCATGATTAATGCATTTTTCTTTTATTTTTTAAAAAGGTAATATATATATGAGTTCCCTATTTTTTCTATTAAGCGTGTTTCTTATTTCACAACGAAAAATATTACAGATCTATATCAAAAAGAAAATTTTTTATTTCGTGATATAAACCAGTAAAAAAAAAAAGATTATATTTTATCATTTATAAATTATTTGCAATTTTTGATTTCATTTTAAAATCGATAACATCCTATTATCATTGCAATTTAAATACACATTGATTTTTTTTTTTTAAGGAAAAACACATTCAGTTCCTGACCTAAATAAATAAATATTATGGTAACGAGAAGACAATATTTATTTTCTAGTTTTAAAAATCATATATATATATATAAGATAAAACAGCAGATTAATACCGCAGTAGTTAGCAAAACAGCTTATCCAGCACTCTTCTATAGAGCCACAGTGAAAAATATTTTTCATCAGATTAACAAATGCTGTAGAATGAAGGTTAAATTTTTTCTTAACAAATTACTTGTGAGAGAGGCGAGGGAAGAAATCATAAAAAAAAAAAAACTTCAATTTTCACTCAAATTTAAATCTCAGATTGTAAACTAAAGCTGCTAAATGGTGATCTTTCATATTTATAAATCTGACTACACATAAAAAATATTTCAACATACCTAAATTGTAAAAAGTACAAATTATGTATAAACAAAGAGCTTTGCAAATTGCTTAACAAGCTTTTTGTGATAAATGCCTAGCAAGAGAAAGCATTTAAAATATCTCTATCAGAAACCACACCCAAATCCCAGACCAATGGTTTCATGCTTTGGCACTCCTCAATGAGGCGCTAGGGTAGTTTCAGACACTAGATCTAAAAATACCAACCCAAAGCTAGGATTTATCTAAGAGTTAATCATTGAGTAGAAAATCTGAAAATTTCAGACACTTAAATGTCTTCAAACCCAGCTATCTAACTCAAATAGCTATATGGGGCTGAGAGATATTCAGCCAAACCATATATTAGTAGTCTTAGCAATATAACATCATTTAAGACTTAAAGCAAAGACTATAAATAGTCAATAAAAATAGTGATATATCACAGGACCCTACTTCTTTTTTTAAGCTTGTAAAATATAAACAAAGAGCTTTGCTAATTGCTCAACAAGCTTTGTGATAAATGCTTAGCAAGCGAAAGCATTTAAAATATCTGTATCAGAAACCACACCCAAACCCCAGACCAATGGTTTCATGTGTTGACACTCCCTAGTGAGGCATTAGAATAGTTTCAGCCATTAAAAATATCAACCCAAAGCCAGCATTGATCTAAGAGTTAACCATTGAGTAGAAAATCTGAAATTTTCAGACACTTAAATGTCTTCAAACCCAGACATCTAACTCAAATAGCTATATGGGGGTGAGAGATCTTCAGCCAAATCATATATTAGTAGTCTTAGTAATATAACATCACTTAAGACTTAAAGCAAAGACTATAAATAGTCAATAAAAAAAAAAGAGTAATATATCACATGACCCCACTTCTTTTTTTAAGCATGTAAAATATAATAAAAGCTTTGCTAATTGCTCAACAAGCTTTGTGATAAATGCTTAGCAAGAGGAAAGCATCAGAAACCACCCACAAACTCCAGACCAATGGTTTCATGCTTTAGGACTCCTCAGTGAGTTAGATAACTATGTTTGAAGACATTTAAGTATGTGAAAATTTCAGATTTTCTACTTAATGGTTAACTCTTAGATAAATGCTGGACCAATGGTTTCAGGCTTTGGCACTCCTCAGTGAAGTGCTAGGATAGTTTCAAACCCTAGATCTAAAAATACCAACCTAAGCCAGCATTTTATCTAAGAGTTAACCATTAAGTAGAAAATCTGAAATTTTCATATACTTAAATGTCTTCAAACATAGCTATCTAACTCACTGAGGAGTCCTAAAGCATGAAACCATTGGTCTGGAATTTGTGTGTGGTTTCTGATAGATATTTTAAATGCTTTTTCTTGATAAGTATTTATCACAAAGCTTGTCGAGCAATTAGCAAAGCTCTTTGTTTATATTTTACAAGATTAAAAAAAGAAGTAGGCATATGATATATGACACTATTTTTTATTGACTATTTATGGTCTTTGCTTTAAGGCTTAAGTGATGTTATATTGCTAAGACTACTAATATATAGTTTGGCTGAAAATCTCTCAGCCCCATTTAGCTATTTGAGTTAGATAGCTGCTTTGAAGACATTTAAGTTTCTGAAAATTTCCAATTTTCTATTCAATGGTTAACTGTTAGATAAATGGTGACTTTGGGTTGGTATTTTTAGATCTAGTATCTGAAATTACCCTAGCACCTTGCTGAGGAGTGCCAAAGCATGAAACCCTTGGTCTGGGATTTGGGTGTGGTTTCTGATAGAGATATTTTAAATGCTTTCTTTTGCTAAGCATTTATCACAAAGCTTGTTGAGCAATTAGCAAAGCTCTTTATTTATATTTTACAAGCTTAAAAAAGGAAGTGGGGTCATGTGATATATGACTATTTTTTTTTTTTTTTACAAATTATGTTTGTTTAAATTTTCAGCACAGTTTAAATTTATAATGAGGAAGAAAAAGATATTTTGTGAAAAATTCATAAATCCAAAAACACTAAGGGAAACAGTGCTCGATTTAATAACAGTTTATTCTTCTAGCAATAATATATAAACATTCCAGATATATTTACTTCTATTTTTTTTTTCAGGATATTTACCACATTGCATAGTTAAGACATTTCAAAAGTTTTACTAAAATATATAATGCTGAACACTACTGTCAAATGATTTTTAACAAATATAATTCTTAAAAATAGTCTAGATATAAATAATATTAAAGTAATTTGGTGGAAAGCAAGTTTCTTGGCTCTGAAGGCTCTCTTGACAATGGGCATTAAGATAAAAATTGTATAATTGGTTGATTAGGAGATCAAGTGATGTTCAAAAGCCCAAATAATAGATTAAGTATGAGTCCCATTCACTTGAATGAATTAGGCTATCATTACTATTATTATTTGATTTTACTTAGCTGACAATCAATGCACTAACTTTAAATCTTAGGTCTAGCATTTTATTACTGATTCAACAATATAGGGTAAACAACATTTGTATAGTAAGTTGTTTGAGAGGTCATGTGATGCCTGTATTTTTTTATTTTTCTGAACTAAAAATGATCATGTTATTCACCAAGTATAGGGTGAAACTATGATGAAAAAAACAAAGGTATTTGTCCCTACTTTTTACATACCTCTCATCATTAAAGATTGTAATAATATATATTCTAAATTTCATAAAGCAATAATGAATATTAACATTATATTGCAATATGTATTATTACTAGCGTGGCAAGATGAATATTAAAATATATATTATAAAAACTAAAAAAAATCTTAACAAATACTGATGATTCAAAATTTAAGGGAAACTTCATCATTCAGATACTTCTGGAGTGACACTTACTACTAGCATTATAACATTGAATTTAAAGTGATTTTCTAATCTACTGCTCCATTCTATTAAAGGTAATAGTTTATAGAAATTTCATATGCTTATATATTGTTGATGAATGGTTTACAAACATTGTAGTTCTTACACTAGATTGACTTATAATGACTTCTAGAGTAATCCCATAAGTCAACATGCCCCCTATGTTAGTATAAATCAACTGTGTGAGAAACCATAATGTTTGTAAATCTAGCAAACATATACACAAAAGTTATATAAATTTAAGGAAAAAACTCACTATTTAATTACATAGTGTAGAAATTTTATAAATAATACATTTACAAAATTCATATTACAATATCAGATAATGCATAAGCTTATTTAATAAAGTAAGATTATGTAATGATAATAAAGTAAGATTATGTAAACTGACTGACTTTGGATGCTGTTAAATATTAACAAAATAATTTGTAATATTCCTTAGGTAAATGCAATAGCTCAAGAAATTACTATCTTTTATTTCACCACACAGAGCTGTAGTCATTGGGTAAAAATATACAAATGACTCCATACATTTGGATCTATCCAGATCTCTTCAACTGAATTTATAAGAAGTTTGAGCACTGAAAGTAACAGATTTAGGTGTGATCCATGAACCCTAAACAGTCTGCCACCCTATCACTGCATCAAACCATGTAAGATATTGCTGTATATTTATTTATGCTAATTAAACATTCTTAATTTGCAAGTGCCATATTTTTTAACTAGTGTTTATTACAAGCAACAATCATCTGCTAAATATACAAATGATGCTAAATCATTACTTATTTAAATTAGAATGCAATGTAGATTGTAATTGTAAATTAGTTAAAGCTCACTGAAAAGAGAAACAAATAATATTTGCTGAAGAGAGCTTTTTTTGTGTATGATTATTGCTGTTATATAAAGATCACTTTTATCTATTAATTAATTTTTACAATTGTATATATATTTATAAGTACATAAGCAACTTTTTTAACTAGTGTTTATTACAAGCAACAATCATCTGCTAAATATACAAATGATGCTAAATCATTACTTATTTAAATTAGAATGCAATGTAGATTGTAATTGTAAATTAGTTAAAGCTCACTGAAAAGAGAAACAAATAATATTTGCTGAAGAGAGCTTTTTTTGTGTATGATTATTGCTGTTATATAAAGATCACTTTTATCTATTAATTAATTTTTACAATTGTATATATATTTATAAGTACATAAGCAACTAATCTGATCAAAATATATGAATAGTATGAGATAATGATTAAAAAAGAGAATCTATAAAAAACAATAGATATATTTTATTTTTAATAAAGTTTAAAATTTATATATGACGTTAATACAAATGCAATAATTACTAATGTAATAAAAATGACTTTTTTTGAAATAAATGCTGGTTAAAAAGTAGAACAAAGATAAATTGTTATCTAATTTAAAGTAATAAAAATGATTAAACTAACCAAATCTTTTGGATTTGCAATATATTTCTTCAAAAACGGTTGTACATATTGAAGTATCATTCAGTGTAATTTTTCCTCAACTAATCTTCTTTATTAGGTGAGTTTGAGACCTAAAACAACTTAACATCCAAACAGAAATGATAGACTGTTATACTTTCATTGCAATCAATTTGTTTTGAAATTGGAATATTTTAGCAATCACTCTTATACAAAATATAATCCATTGTTGCTTCATTTTCATATCTCAAAATTTGGGGACAATTTATATCCACATTATAACATTACTCTATGAACAATATATGTGGAATGAATGAGCTAAAGTGCCTAATAAATATTTGCAAACATTCAAATTATTTAGATTTGTTAATAATCTTCCAAAAATTATAGAAACACCTCTTGATTATATATAAACTATTATGTTAAATAAAATTCTTTCATTTAAAGCAAAACAATTTACAATTTTTAATTTCTGCATTCTATATTTTAAAACTACTAGTTTCTGTAGTTGATTTTATTTAATCCAATATCATAATTTGGAATGAATTCTAAATTTAAGTGCTGAATAAAATTAAACAATTTTCCAGACAGTGCTTGATAATACAAATTTATATAAAGAAATCATTGAGGCTGAAGTTTTTAAGGATGATATGACAAAGTTTACCACCAACTTTTAAATTGCAATGTGAAATGTAATTCAAAATTTTGTAATAATTAAATACAAACTACAAAAATAATATTTACTGAATTAATTGTTTTTCTCAGAAACTGAGTTTATTTTGTAATTTTTTTTTTTTTTCCCCATAAAGTTTTTTTTTCTACTTACTAAAATTTTATATATAAAAACAGAAAAACATACAAACAATCCATCCTGTGTATGTACAATAACAAAATTGATATTAATTAAAGAACTGAAATAATAAAAAGAAAATAGAACATATCCTAATGTATATATGTTAAATATTTTTTTCAGATTTTCCTACACAGAAGGACAAGCAGAGTGCATTCAGAAATATTCATATAAAATTACATTATGATTCTTCCCAATATATTAAATGTCATTTTATTATCTCTCACTTCAATGGTTAATTTGAAACTGAATAACATTTATTGTTTCAACCAAAATTTCTTCTGGACACTAGTTATTATTATTAATAACTGTGATGATAATACAGCATCAGTTACTAATATCGGACACTGCGCATAGCCATAATAATGATCAGGTCCATATATCCATTGACATATTTCCACACAAGTGGTTTCCTATCTGTCCTTAAATGGAAAAATCCAAATACATTATCCACAAAACCATTAAATTTTCAAACTTATAACATACACTTCCTAACTTTATAATAAGTCTTCTCTCTTTCAATATCTAAATTTCAAATCATCATTCAACAGGTAAACTAGAGATTGGAAATATCTGAATATTTACAGAAAATCTGATTATCATTCCTGTGATGATGTTTCACAACTCTAGATTATCTGATGAGTGGGAATTTCTTATAACTCTTAAGTTCTAGTTTAAGATTTTTAACAAGAACAGGAGGAATACACTGCAAATTTTTAAAAAATTGATTAGGTACAAATATTTAACATATATTAGTAATTTATGATATAAATTTATTTAGAGGATTTGAATCCAGACTTTTGAGCTCCATTCATCCATTCCATCTTATACAACCAATACACATGGCCACATACATGTGAAAAAGATAAATGATCTCCAATATATATATTTTGTGCTGAACCAGCACATCAATTGGTACGGATCATCATCTCCCACACATAAATATAATCAGTGCTTGGTTATATTAAGATAGCAAATCTTCAAATTTTAATGGACAGATTTCAATCTTCTCCATTCTTCAACTCTTCAGCCATCCATATCATTGAAAATCTGATGATGGCATGTTCAAAGCCTTTTTTTGTCAATTTTGGTATGTTATCATGCTGACTGTATGTCATTCTGACCCTTCATATATATATATAGGATCTTAAGACCAGTTAAGTATGCAGAAGAGGAATAAGCAGAATACAGGCTGAATTTACAATATTTAAATACAAGTTTAGTATTGTAATGGGCACACATGCTGTTACATTAATTTAAATAAACCTAGAAATTAAAAATAAAAGTTCGCAAATAAAAATTTGTTTTTAAAAAATTAAAAGTCATCTAAACTCGTATATGTATAAAATTGCATAAGTGGAAAATTATTAAAAGAAAACTTTATTAAAAAAAAAAAGTATTCTAAAACTAAATTTTCAACAAAAACTTAAAGATTTAAAGATAAAAATATATCTTTAAGAATGTACAAAATGTAATTACTTACTACTGTGTAAAATGCTAAAAAATGGAAATGATTATTTTTAATTAATCTTAAGTAAACTAGCCCTTGGGCATCTCAAAATTTATAATTAAAGGTCAGATAAGAGAGAAAAACAATAAGAACAGAATAGCCAATAAAAAAATCCCTCAGGAAATGGACCACAGTGAAAGGATCATCATCATTATGACATCATATCCAATTAATCCTCAATTTTAATATAAAAAGGAAAAGATTGGAAACAAATTATTATGTGTGATATATGTGTTACATCCAGGAGAGTTGAAGGAGAAGAGATTGAAAAGATACACTTTCAATCCCTTCAGTTTTTCTAAAAGAAAAAAATGAAATATCATTTTCCTATATTGCGGACCCCAGGACATCAGGGTCCTGAAATAAAATCCTGCAAAGAATTATATCAGCTATAGTAAAGGACCTCCGATAAATACCAACAGAATGGCGAACAGCATATCGGTCTCCCCCAGGATATCATGGGAATTAGAAACAAAGGGATCCAAATTACAAGCAACTAAAAAGCATGGACTTACTCTTTTAAAACCATTATTAATAATTATTTTTAGTGAATGTATTTTTTTAAAAATCATTTCCATTAATTTAATTTTTCTGTTTTTTTAAGTGTTTATTATGTTTTTTTTTTTTTGTTTTCACATTAAGCTAAAACTTTTATTTAAATCATGTTAAATTTAAGTCGGGTGTGAATGGCTGCATAGGTAAAGTTATGTTAGTTTAAGAGAGGGAAAATCTTAGGTTATTTGTTTCATAGTTAAATTGGGTCAATGGATTGAATGTATTAGTGTAATTAGTAAATGTAGCATGGAGATCCGCTATGTGCAGGATCACATTATATGCCGCACTTGGGCAAAATAAGTCCCATTTCTTACTGACCATCGGAAGCAGATGGTATTCCCTGCTCCTTGGATCACCCCTTTAGCCTATAGAATGGGATAGTAAGATGGCAAAAAAGATCACAATCCTTTCCTATCGAATTTTCTTTTTTATTGATCTTCTCGCTAGACAGATGAATTATTCCTGTACTGGACAAGAGACATTTCTTCTCAATAACCGTGCTATTCAGATGTATATTTCTGACAGTATGGTATTATGCAGTCGTATTCATGCTGCATTGAATATATCGATATATCAGATAGATTGGCATTAGTTTGACTGTGAACTTTTGGCCTAGGGTTAAATAAGGGATATAGAATATTTTCTTTTTCGAGTGCAATCTATGTAGTCTATCCATACACTCTAATAAAATATTAATAAATTCATCTGTGAGAACTTATAAAATAAAAAAATTAAAAAGTAAATCAAATTCTAAAGTAAACATTAAAATAAAATAATTCTGAATTTTATATATGAGGGATCAGAGTGATTTAAAGTCAACCTGGATATGACAAAAATATTGGCATCAACAAGGGCTTTGAGCATTCCAACATCAGATTTTCAATAATATAAATGGCTGAAGAGTTGGAGGGTGGAAAAGACTGAAGCTTGTCCATTAAAGTTTGAAGATTTGCTTTCTTAATACAAACTGAGTACTGATTGTGTGTGTGTATATATATATATATATATATATATATCATCATCTCCCATATATATATATATATATATATATATGGGAGATGATGAGCTGGACTAACTGATGAGTTCTGATTCATTGCTTTTTTAATTATTGAGGGTTTGACCTAAAAACAACAACAACAACAAAAAATAAAAATGTAAATTTGAGTTAGAAATGCTATGCAGTAGTTAGAAGATGGAAATGTTATTGCACAAACCATAACCTATTGTCATAAGTGGTATATGAAGATGATCATACCATAAGAGGCTCATGATGACTGGGTTCTACATTAACTTAAATAATCCGAAAAAGAAAAAAGAGGAACAGAAAAGACTATTTGTTTTGGAAACAGTATGTGTTCTTTGATAAACCAACATCTTATCCTACAAAGCAGCAAGTGATATTCCTGTTTAAGCATTACTTGTTATTCATAATTAATTCTCATATCTTCAGATTATGCCAATCCCCATTGCCTAAGCACAGCATTTAAATCGACATAAGATATATTGATAGTTTTTGAAAACAGTTTTTATAACTAAGTGATTATAAATACTGCATCTTTTCCTTTTAAAAAAGTTAAAATAAACTGACAAAGAAATGAAAATAATATGGGCACCAGTTTAGAATAATACTAAAAGGTTGATCTATGTGAGAAAGATACTTGCCAATGCTTTGTTTTACATATGAAAAGACTTATGATTAAAGAGAAAAAAATAAAGTGTGACTTCTGCAGAAATACAATATAGAATTTGATAGAAAATATGATACTTAAGTTCCAGTTTAAAATTATTAAAACCATGGTGCTATAAAGTATTGAAAGCCAGCTTTAATACTACATATTTAAATTATTTTAATAAACTATGATTTGGGATGTACCAAGAGCAGTGATGATGATCAAAAATTTGAAAATAATATTTTAATATTATTTGATCATAATGCACTTTTCCAAAAACATTTTCATATCATAAAATTACTTTTCAGAGATCTTGTGTCACATACATTCAACATGTATACATATGCTAAGCATAAAGGTGATTATGTATTTTAGAATTATATGTAAATTAATAAATAAATAATGATTTACTAACTAAAAGACAGCTTTAATATATTAGTGCCAAATTTATTATATACAAACTACAAATCCATATTTCTAGAGCACGAAAACAAACTCAGCCATATATTTGAGCCCACATCACTAATAATGCTAACTCTCTAAATAAAAAAAGAATCCTGTTTTCCCCCTTTCTAAAAAACAGGTCACATAACTCATTTGTATATATTTACATAAAATTTACATTATATCTTATATCCACAACCTCTTGTCCACTATTTATTGCTATGAGTATAATATCAAAATTAAGATAACAAAAGCTGCCCAGAATATGATGATAAAAACTTATATTCTTAAGTTTTTCTTATTTAGTGTTCCTAGCACTTATAATTTAATTACAATTGGATAAGAAAAGTTAATCAACATATATAAAATTATATACAAGTTTCACTACAAAAAGTTGATAAAAAATATCAAAAACATAAAAGCAGTGGCAGTTTAGAATTCTGATGTATGAAATACTGCTTCAGACAATTCCTGAATTATACAATTAATGCATTCATTGAGATTACATATAAATTAAATACAGTAACATATCATACTAACGGTTATGACTTTTCTTTATAATGGCACTGCTTTTTAAATTATGCATGCTGCACTTTTCAGTAGTACATGTTGGCACCATTAAATACCAGCATTCAAAATATAACTGGTGACTTTCCAAATATTTAATATTTTCAGATTATTCTATATCTAATGCTTAAGAACAAAAGTCATAATTATAATTGATTCTATGTTGTTCAATGTTTGTCTACAAAATACTGAGTGCCTATTAAAACAATAAAAAAAAAAAACTCATCAAAAGATATATTGTCCAATAATATGAATCATATAAATATTAGAATAAATAAATATATAATATATCGGGGGTTTGAACTCAGAGTTTCACATAACTATTATTTGAAATCAAGTTTAATTAAAAAATTAAAAATAATTTCCTTTATGACTCATTCAGTGCTTATTTTCAATCTAAGAATCTTTAGTTCTTGAGGTAACCATGCTAACTTATGCAATTGGAAGAAGAGAATGAGTAAATTAAAAAATATTAATTCTCATAAAATGTCTTACAACTTCATGGACTGCTTATATTTATTTTTTTAAAAAGTGACCTGCTGCAGTTCTTAGGGCTTTCAATAAGCAGTCCTCGATTAAATGATTATTAAAGAAAATTAGGCTAGCAGAAAACTACTTACAAGTTACTAATATCTGTCTGCTATGATCAAGTATATATATATTGCATTACGTATGAGAAACTTCTCAACTTCTCTACCAATGCAATTAAATTATCATATATAAATTTAATCTTTACACCTATCTATTATTTAATTAATGATTATAGAAATGTTAAAACTGTTTTCATTTACATTTACATGCAGAAAAAATATGTTCAAGATGTAACCTTCACATTTTCTATCACTTTCAAAAATAGAATTTCCTTTGTTCAACTATATATTTTTTTTTACTTTCAAGTTAAAAATCAATATTCTTTTATTTTTCAGGTTTTCAGATATAAGAGCAAAGTTAAAGATTATAGAAAATATCAGATTAACTGCATGAATCTTCAAATAATCGATATATGTTTAATTAAAAAATAAAAATGAAAACTACATATAGTTAACAAATCATCCATTTAAATTTCTTTTTTTTTAAAAAGTAATTTCACATCATATAAAATAATGGCTACTTAACACAATAATTTATTTATTTACATAATTAGGTATACAAAATAAACATCATTTATCTTTAAAAAAGCAAACTTTTGGTTTTTTTTTTTTTAAAGGTAAATTATGTTTATTTTCTATATAAAAACCTTTGGTATCATTCAAGATATTTAACAGTCAGTGTGTTAATTTAGACCAGTGGTGCCCAACCTTTAACTTGACGCGAGCCAGTTGAGAATTTAAAAAAATTTGGGGAGCCACAATTATATATTACATTTTTCATATTACATTTATAAACATGGTACTTGGGTACTAAACCGGCAATGTAGGGAGATAGGTGGGGGGGGGGGGATGGCCTATTCACATTGGTATCAATCCGCCGTTTCTAATGTGGCCAAAATAACGTGTACACGGATCTTTCTCGATGAAAACATCAATATATACAGCAAAATATATATGTGTACACGAATCTATCTCGATAAAAACAACTATTTACAGCACTAAACATCAATATATATATACAGCAAAATATATACGTGTACACGGATAAAAACAACTGTTTACAGCACTAAACATCGATATATACAGCAAAATATATACGTGTACATGGATCTATCTCGATAAAAACTATTTCCAGCACTAAACACAATATATATACAGCACCAAACCAAACGTCTACAAGGATCTTTCTCGATAAAAACAACAATATATACAAGAGCACTAAACACAATATATATATATATAGCACCAAACCAAACGTGTACAGCAAAAAAAAAAAAAATGGTGTAATATGTTAAAAAGAAAAAAAAATGTAAATACATTTTATTTATTAAAAATTTGGTAACATACATATAAATTACAATTACAGGAAAAATATATTTTATTTAATGTGAAGCCTGACACTGCATATCGTTATTGTTTGTATTGTAAAAATGTTTATTTTTTAGTGTGTGCATGTGTCATCAAGGAACATAAAATATTTTATCAATTTTTTTGAAGAGTGCAATTCGAGCCACATTAAACAGTTACGCGAGCCACATGTGACTCGCGAGCTACGGGTTGGGCATCACACGTGTTTGTGGGCAAGATGTACATTAACATATCATCATTAGGTATTAACTAAAATATAAGTCTTATCAAATCATCTCCAAATCTTTCTATTCTTGGTTCTACTCTTAAAATATTTGTGACTGTTCCCCCTTTTAAAATCATCTCATTTGCTTTCTTTTTTTATCTCTCAGTATGTACTCAATCCAATTTCCAGTACCCATTATCTAATGTTAATAATAAATAGGAACTAGTTAAATACGTTTATTTATTTTTATCTAAAGTATATTATATATTGCTGCATTATATCCATGATCACCATTCTTTATGCTTACACAAGCTGTTTTTCACAGAAGCAAAACTCTCCATACAGTATTGGACAAGTAGGCACTAAACAGGGATTTTATGCACAAACCTTCCTGCATCCATTAATTACTCTGGCTTGCACTGAATGATACTATTGTATGGAGAATTTTGCCTCTGTGTATATTATATATGCCTTATTAAAATTATTTCTGATATGGATGCTATGATAAGAAAACTTTGTTATGACTATAACTAATGGGCAGTGGATTACTAGAATCATGTTTTCCCAAATAATAAAAAGGTTTATATCGAAGTTACCAGACTGATACAATGTAGTTTTAAATTGCTATCTCCCTAAAATCATCAATTGCAAAAAACTCTAGGATATTAAACAGGGAATTAATAATGCTTGTAAGATATATAAATATGTATTTACAACTGCTTACATAGATTATTAGAATGAATAATTACAATACATCATAAAAAAAGTTGGCTGATTGACCAAAAAGTTAGGATATTTTGAAATTAAAAAAACCAAACATATTAGGTATCTGAAATAGTTGAGGCCTGAATATTTTTTTAAAATAATTTCAAGATTGATTAATTTTCTTGCTTTTAGAGCTCTGATAATGTTTATTTCAAAATATTTGTAAGCCTACCACAATCAAATTATAAGTAAAACATATCTTTACAAGATTTATAACAAAAAATATTAAAATTTTCTCAGATCTAAATGTTTGACTTAAAATCAATAAGCATTTGTGAAAAAAGAAGAGTTATTCTTAATAAAGTATTATCTACTCAATAACTAACTGTGTTGAAAAAATATTATGTTTACATTAATATCTAGTTCAAAATTCATTTAAGTAGTTCTCTGGAAACTTTACTTTAAAGAGTGTTTGATCTATCCATATAAATTTATTAAAATGACTTTGTAAGAGCTTGGTTGGTGAATTATTATTGAAAAATATATACATTCAGACTTAATTGTTCTGTGAATGAATTAAAATATGTATCCATTGGTTCATTGTTTAGAAGGTATTATTTGAACAATGGAAGAGATGTAAATGAACTTTGATCCTGGGCTTTTTAATCTTTTGAATCTATCAACCTATAAAAGTTATTCATCAGTGGAAGTTTAGTTACAAATCTATAATAATGATCATTAGTTATATGCTAAAATTAAGACTTTTTATCTATTTATTATGTTGTCTTCATATATAAAAGCACCCAATTATAAACTACTATTGAAATAGTATGTGTTAACTTGTATTTAATATACAATTTTAATATTACTATAGGGAATTTGAACCCAGACTTTCAAGCTCCCTTTTGTCATCTACCCCATCTTATACAACCGATACCTATAATCACATACATGTGAAAAAAATAAATGAACTCCAATATATATATTTCATGCTGAACCAGCGCTCATTGGTTAGTCCAGATTATCAACTCCCACACACACATATATAATCAATGCTTAGTTTATATTAAGGTAGCAAATCTTGAAACTTTAATGGAATATTACTTGAAGGTTAGATATAATATATATAATTTTTGTTATTTGTTTGAAGTGGTTGTCATAGTTACACTGATATATAATTTTAATGCCCATGGGTTTATTTCTTATAATTTGATTGGAAATTTTAATGTAAAATTCCCTCTACTATTTTTTATTTTATTTGTCATTTATGATTCTATTTATACAAACTCATTTTTCCTTATTAAATTTATCATAGAATACAGAAAGAGGACTAAATAACAGGAACACTTATTTTTTTTTCTCTATTTTATACATATAACTCTCAAAATGTGGTAAGGGCAATCTAACATGAGAGGAAATGTTGCATCTATCTGAATTGAAAATGAGACAAACTGTAAAATAAACGGAGTATCAAAGCCAAAATTTGTGAAGTGTTTAATATTTTAAATTGACTGATCAAGAAAACATAACTATATCAATTAAAAGTGAAAGAATAAAATCTTTCAGAGAAACTATGATCAGAAATTTATATTTACTAATAGAACTCACAGACCTAGATTAGGATTGCAATAAAAAAACATAAGATACAGAGAATGAATAAATAGCTGATAAACTTCAGTGTCTACCAAAACTATTATCATAAGTTAGAGATTTATTATGATATATTATCTAGTTCAAAACAATTGGTTTCTGCTATAAACACACAAGATTTAAGCATGTATCTGAAGTGTAAAAACTGGCTAATGAATAATTAATTGTTTTTATGTTATATACTTTTTTTTCCAATATCTGATGAAAAGCTTATGTTTGATCAAGTGCCAAGAAGATTGACACCACAGAATTACAAAACACAGTAGTGAAATAATCATAATTTGAATAGTCATCCCTTGATATAATAGTTAAGCTATAGGAATACATCACAGTTTATGTTATAACTCTGAACACACATTGCCTTCACTTTTCTAACATAATTTCCTTTCATATTTTACACTTAGAATTTCAACATAGCACTGTAATTAAATAACTTTGATGTTTGCCAATTCATTATATAATAACAATAACTTGAAGGTATACTTTTGCAAGATAAGATATCATTTATCACTGATTTAAATGTACCAGTATTTACCAGTCTTTTAATATAATTTCTTTTAATATCTCAATTTTAAATCTACAAAATAAACATTAGTAAGCCATTTACATCATTGTTTGAAGACTAGATGTTATAAAAATAATAATAATTTGTATTTAGAATTCTTTTTTTAGAGGTGGAATGGTTAAATGGATGGTGATAGAAAAATAATTACCACTGATACCAAATGACTATATAACTTTTTCTGCTTATTTTCATTAACAACAATAATTTATTCTATTTATATCTTAGAACTATTTATTTATTATTAGTTTAATTAATCAATGGATATTAGATGGTTCTGGTGTAGAATAAATTACTTCTATTGCAGATTATGTCGATCATTGTTGAAACTTTTCAGAATGAAAATATTGTCTTTCAAAAAATAAAAAAACACATTTTCAGACACACATATATAAAATTCTGATATGAGTTTGGTCATGTCTCTTCATGTAGAAGAAAATCTTTACTTCAGTTGAATAAACCAAAGCACTTGATAAAGAATGTTCAAGCAAAACCTTTTACCTAAAAGATAAAATGTCATTTCCTTCTACACTTTTTGCATGGCTAACTGATAATACCCATCAACAACCATCAGTAAAAGAAAACAAAACCTTCAGCAAGTGAAAAAAAAAAAAACTTTTCAGAATAAAAAAAAGATAAATAATAGCAATGACGGAATTAAATAATTAAAATAAAAATAATACTGGTAACAGAATAATAATGATAATAAAGATTATAATAATATTATTAACAGTAATAATTTTAATCATTATTTCCAAAAATATTTACCCTGGAACAGATTTCTTAATATTTTAAGCTGAGGTTATTGGATATCTTTTTTATGCTGCTCTTTCTCTCATTACATAATCTTCTAATGCTTCCTCCAAAATATCTTGCTTGTAAAAAATATTGGCTACTTTCTAACTTTTTAAAGAAATGTTTCTTTAATTTTTTAATTCATACTTTTCAACATTTCTATATACTACTTTAGCTATTAAATATATTAATATTTTTCTTTAAAACATTTTATAATACATTTTGTTTTAGTGAATACTTTAAATAACAATCATAAAGCATTCCTGACAACAGTTAAATGTATCTTATGCATGAATACATTAAATAATAACCACATGTATTTATAATGAGTATGTATTGCTTACTAATAGAAGATTCGACTTATGCATGATTTAGCACAATGGTAGACCCTATAGCTCAAAATCCATGAATAATGGCTCCAGCCATGTTATTGCCAGTATTTATACATTTATAATTTGCCAAACAATAAATTTTTCAATTTATTAAAGATTATTTAAAAATTATATCTAATAAGCTATAAGTTACATATTATTTTAAATTGTTTTCAATATATATTTTGAAACATTTTTTTAATTTTCAACTAATCAATATTTTTAAAAAAATATAAATTATATTTCAAATACTATATACTTTTTATTAATATAAGCGGTATCTTGATATGAAATAGCAGATTATTAACTCTATCCTTAAAATGGTTTTTTTCCCTTCATAAGTCTCTACCATTATTTCAACTAATGCTTTACATGTTTTATTTCTTCTGCTAGATGAGCAGGTACTTTTCATTTTTCACATATGCTGTATTCCTTTTTCTTTGTCCAGTCCTGAATGCTGCATTATACAAATGATCTCTTCTTTTCAAATATCTATTTTGCTAGATCTAATCTGCATGAACTATTAACCTATTTTTAAGTCTACTGATCAAAATAAGTCTCAGAATTCATTGTATGACTCTCCTATTATCAAATGTTAAGAAGATATTTTTGACATAATTTCTGAATAGTTAAAAATGGAGATTATCACATATTTTTACAAAGAATATTAAAGACAATTCCTTCGCTCTCTTTTCCAGAAGCTTGCCAGGTATGTTGAAGTACTTGTTAATATTAAAAAATATTAACAAAATCAGACATAAATTAATGTAATATTTAAATAATTAATAATAATTTTTTTTTATAAATGCCATTCAGAACATTTAATTACTTTTTTTTGGTATACTATAATGTACAAATGTTAACACTTTATCACCATTGATTATTTTGCATTTACCGTAGCATTTTCATTCAAGCTGTCATTTAATTATTTTTTCTAAAATTTCGCAAAAATGATTAAAATTTAGAATCTACCAGTGACAGAAGAAGATATAGAGGAGTATTTTCAGACTTACAGAATATTGCATACATTTGTGGAGAAGTTGTATTAAATATTTGTAGAATTTTCTTTTTTTAAGATGATTATAAAATCAAAAAATTACACAAAACTTCAAATAATTGTAATTAAATAAAATGTAATATAACTGTAACAAAATAAAAAAACATGATGAAAACAGGTGTAACAAATGTAGGTATCCATATCAGCTGACAGCAATTGTTAACAGCCTGCAACATCATCACATATGCACTATCCAATAATTCTGAAAATATTCCAATGCATCTTTTTCTGTGACTGGTAGATTCCAAATTTTAATGATTTTTGCAAAATGTTAAGAAAAATCGTGCGCAGGACGATTGATATACTGGCAGGTGACTTTCAGGACATTTACCCCTTAGCCTTAGTACCATTTTTAAAAAAACAAATAAATCCCTCCAGCTTATCAAACCTTCGGCCCATTTCCATGATCCCACTTCTTATAAAAATTATTGAATCAATAGTGAAAGACAGAATCCAAGAACAACTCTACCTGCACATCTCCAATACCAATTTGCGAGGAAAGGAGCCTCCACATTAGATGCAGTACAGTGATTCATGCTCATAACAGAACATGTCAGATTATGCAAAAAGACAAAACCACTAGTCATACAACTAGACTTTGCGTCTGCATTCGACTCTGTTGTCCCATCAATACTAATTCAAAGATTGAAAGAATATCCAAGTGCCTGAGGTTTTCACAAATATCATAGGAAATCTTCTATTCAACCGCTCCTGTTTCACCTCTCTAGATGGATGAATATCTGAGGGCATCAGACCTCATCTGTCGATCCCACAAGGATCACCATTGGCCACTCTCTGTTTCATCTCCTACATTAACCCCCTCCTAACAGAAATCGAACGCAGCATGCCCGGCATATACATCCCTGCATTAAAGCATCAGGTACATCACATTTCCTATGTTGATGATATATCGATCTTCCTGCCAGAACAAAAGTTTTTTCTACCTCTCATGGAAATTATCAACAAACACGTCAAAAAATTAAACCTGAAAATCAACTATGACAAATCCTCAATGTGGAAGGTCACAACAGGATCAGTAATACCTTCTATCTTCACATCCCAACCTCAAAAATTTCTGGGGTTTCCCATATCAAAGTCAAAGTTAGCCATGACTAAAGAAATAACAAACTCAATACTAGAAAAAACTCACAAAATTGTAACTTCACTCTCCAGAGTCACCCTATCACTGCCTGGGAAAACATCCCTATTGAACATGTTAATTTTTCCCAGGTTAAACTATTTTCTTCCAGTAATTAGGCCTACTAAGATGTTTGAAATTGCAATGAACTCATTATGCTCCAGGCTTCTATGGAAAGGCAAAGTAGTTGCCATAAGTATATTCAAAATGCATATGCCAAAGGACATGAATGGGTTAGGCCTCCATTCTGTATCCACGCTTTTCCTTCAGAAAGCGATGTGCGTGATAAGATCCACATATCACAGATATCTGGAACAAAGAACCATTTATTCCAGTAAATCCAACGGATACCCCACCACCATTTTGTAGCAAGTGGCTGACAGAGCTATGGAAACACATCACTAATATGATAAAATTAACCAAACCTATTTTAGAGGGAAAGAAAACATATTGGCAGATGTATAAATTAAGATACCCAAACCTCACTGCCTCTCAACAATTGTTAGGGCTAAATAACAAGTCACTGATACGTAAATCAAAGAACTGGTACATCAAGTCCAAATACATAGATTTTCTGATAAAATTAAATCTAAACTCCCTTCCTACAAATCACTTCTTGGTCACAAGAAGAGGATTCTCCAAGCTCAATACGCTATGTCAGCTGTGCTCAACTGCAGACGAAACTATCACTCATCTTTTGTATTTCTGTCCTTATTTAAGCTCACTTAGATCCTACATATGCCAACAAGTGTCCTTTGATCACAGATACTTCCTCTGTATCGAAAATGCTATCAAGACAGGAGTTTTTTCCACCATCAGAACGTCCATATTCCTTACGTTTGCGCTCTGGCTCACCAGGTGTGAGCACATCTTCCGGTGCTCAGATAATAATGTTAAAGGCACCTATATCAAAATTTTGACAAACTTTCGTGACAGAGATCGACTTCTGGCACCCAATAGATTACACACTGAATCCTGGGCTGGTATCAACCTGTCCTAAGAAAATGAAATACCCCTCAGCTTCACCTGTATAAAGAGATAATAATGTCTAGCATCAGTATTTAAGTCAAAACTCAAGTTTATATAGACACTTTTATTCATGTATTTTTTTTAGCTAATAAAATTTTTTTTTTTTTTAAAAAAACAAAACAAAAAACAATAACTTGAATGAAAATGCTACCGTAAACACACAAAAAATCATGACAATGGTGGCAACGTGTTAACCTTTGTACATTATAATAGTATACCTAAAAAAAATAAATGTTCTGAATGGCATTATAAAAAAAATATTAATTATTTAAACTTAACGAATCAAATTAATATTTTTTAAAAATAACAAGTAATAAAATAATTTTGAGAAAAAACCCCCCTAATACTTTAATGCCCCTGAAAATGGATAATTAAACAAAAAAACATTTGACAAGTTTTCTGGTGAAGAAAGCAAGGGATTATATGTAAGTACCATTTATTAAATTTTTAAAATTAAATAAAATATAATAATTTCTAATAAAAATGACTAATAATCACTTATGTTTAAATTAGTAAGTAATTATTATAAATACACACAGAAGAAATCTAAATAATGTATATCAACAAATATAAAACAACAGTTTGTGCCAGTTGGAAAACTATAGAGATTTAACTAATTGAACAGATCTGGTTGATTGAAATGTATGTTAGGAGCCATTAGCTACTCTTCCCTTCTTAATGACTCCAAGACATTTTTTTCAAATGTAAGAAGATATTGGTGGTAATTTCTAAAGAATAACATATTTAAATTTTAAAAAATAATTCCTTTTAATTTGTTTTACGTTTTAAAAGTGATTTTTATTCTTTTGTAAATTATTTACCAGTAGCTCCTCCTATTGAAAGATTTGTGACACACACATGCACATAAAATGTCGATTAAAAATATTTTCATTAGTAACCAATACATGATTTGGTGGCAAACATCTGGATAGCAGGTGTTCTGTCTCATTAAAAACTATTTTCTGAAAAGGTAATAAACAAAATGAGTTGGTATCAAAGTAAAGCTATCTTCATTACAGCTTCAGCTGAATCTATTTAAAGATGCAGTTCAATGTTAATATATTAAATTTAAGGTTTATTTGTTTGTTTACTTTGGTTGTATTATATCCAAGTATTTGTGGCATGTCTCTTTCATTCTATATATATAAACAGTAGATGGTATCCTAAATGTTAATAATACTTTAGCCTAAAATTGAATCTCTTTTCACTCCTCCCATTTCTCTTTTGCTATCAAATGCATAAGAATAAAATAACTACAGTAGATTTGAATAAATGTTTATAATATAATTTTTTTAAAAAAGAAGAAAACTATAGTGTTTTATAATATTGCTTCCATAAAATTTATCATCTTCCTGCCTTCATATTATATCAATTCACATTGCATTTGAAAAATCTCACATAAAAAAAAAGGTATTTGTAGATATCACTTTGATCTTTTAAGATATAAATAACATCACTAGAGATCTCTAGAAACCATGACAATTTGATTAAATATATATATTTGTTTTGTTTAAACATTTAAAATAATGCATTATTGTTTATATGTATAATTTAGTAAGTTATGAAAGATTTATATCTTTTATGGCAGATTAAATTTGTTAGAGGCTATACATCTATCTATTGTTAATTGATAAATTTATTATTTCCTTTCTTTACATAAAAAAATATTACTTTAAAATGATGGAATATGCTTATTCAATCACACAGATATTCAAAAATAAGGTAGTAATGCATAATAACAAATATGAATATAAATAGAATGATAAATAAATATCCAATATGAAATATAAGGTTGAATAAAAAATGGATGAATATAAATATCCAATATTAAATATACAATTTTATAAAAAAAAAAAAACCCATATTATATACATATAGAATGATTATACAAATAAAGACAAGAAATAAGATTTCAACATTCCACATTAATATTAAAAGAATGTTTTGTTAACGTTTGTCATTTATTCTTCGATATCATCATGTTATGCAATTCTGAACATAGTTTTATCTTCAGCCTTATTTTTTTAAAAAAAATTAAAGGTATAGATGGATGATTAATGAAAATTTCATTTATTTAACATTTCTTTAACTCCAATTATCATTAAATAATAATTTTTAATAATTTAACTGAATTTATCATTACTATATTAATATGAAATAGTTTTGAGATGTGTTTACTATCAGTGAATCATAGCATTGTACAGAATAGAGATTATATATATATATTGAAATAAATCCTTCTAGTTATATTCCAATGTCAATTTTGTTCTTTTAGTCTATTGTAATCTTGGTTCTGACTAATAAACATAAGTTTCCTTTTATTGACCAAAATTATGACTAAAGTTTAAAAATATTTAGAATATATTCATAAGCATTGACTGATGTAATGATAACTAGACATCCAAGGTACATTGGGCAATACACTTGGTGTTCCCAGCAGGCACCATAAAGTACTTTGCATGCAATTTATGAGACTTAAAGGTAAACTAATAATTATTAACAACACTAATATATTTAAAAAAGAGCAAGTCAATAGGATGCAAAAATGTATTATTGACAGACTGCTTTGTCTGATAAAAATTTACTCTTATATTTAAGCAAAAAAAATGCATTTATTCTGGGCTTTGGGTTTTGAAAATCTTTGAAGATTACATTCATAAAATACAGTTACAAGATAGAAGAAACCATGAGTTCAGTATCAACAGGAATACATCTTGCTTAGCTATGAAGGATGGCACAAGTTACTATTGTAAATTTTTATTTTGACAATCAGCACATTAACATTCTTTTAACCAATTAAGGTTAACATAAAATCTTTATTCTCTAATAAAGAATAACTAAATATCCATTTATTGATTTTTAATGGATAACTAGTTTGGTTGGCTATAGATCATATTCCAGCAATAAAACTTCATAAGCATATTTAGTATCTGGACCCAAACTCCAGGTCAAAGTTATAGCAGATGGAAGTACTAAGTCCCTTATGCATAAAGACCAATCTATCAATAACTGCAAAATTTCCTGCTCTTATACATTTGCCAATATCATCTTTAGCTAATTATTAATATATTTGTTTAAAGAGGACGTTGTCAAATAAGTGAATGCGGGAACTTTAGTATTTATAGACTGAATTGCAATTTGATAAATGCTGAACAATAAAATAGATGCATGAAGTGAAATGGAGAATTATTTATTTTTTTAAATGTTTTATTCATATGTTTAGAGTGTACATAGTAAGATATAAATTTTAAATGTACATCTAAAATAAAGTTTATTAAATGACAAAATGAAAATGTAATATTAATGTTTTCTGCAAACATAATTGGTTTCAAAAATATGATTGCAAATTATCTCCACTCAAATATTATTACTTTCAGATATTTGACAAAAAAGGGGTTTTTCATTAAAAAAAAAAAAATCAAGCATATCCCAAATATTTAACATAATAAATCATAATTAAAGTATAAATCTTATTATTATTTTTAATAAATTAAATGGACAGCAGAAAATGAATATGTTATTAATTGCAAGAAGAATTTTTGATTTATTTTAGAAGGCTTAAAGAAACCGAGCGAAATAGATTAACTATGCCCATTCAGTACATTTTTGTCATTGTAGCTGTTAATATTATGATTATCTATATGAGGAAACAAATAAAAATGAGATATTCAATAACAATGTGCACCCTGCACTATTGTGTTTTATTGGTTATTTATCTCTAAGTTGACAATCAAGAAATACTATTATCTCCATTCTCACTTGCCTGATTGGTTTTAACTGAAATATCAGTCGAGTTTTCTTAAAGACAGGATATGTGTAGATTTTTTTTTTATTATAGATATTAACAATAATGACAAAGCTAAATTAAGACACTTATTCTTGGAGTGCTGAAAAATTATTACACAAGGCAAAAACTGGCAGCTGAGGGCAGATGGTGCTAGGAATCCACCACAATTGTAAATCATTTTTGAGTGAAGGAAAACTGTACAAAGTGGACTGCTAGAAAAGATGATAGATGGACAGATGAAGCCTTAAAATGGATCACAAGAAACTGTAAAAGATTAATAAAAAAACTCAAGTCAGGTTGATGGATTTGCTGGAGTGACATGAAAAAGAGAGGCTTTTGATCAGAGAAACTAGAGACCTTCATCTTGCAGTGAATATAATTGTTAAAAATAATAATAATGATGAATACTTTGAACGTCTGTTCACATTTATAGGATAATAAAATATTGCCTAAACACATTTTTTAAAAAAACCTAGAAAAAAAAAACTACCTGTAAAACACTATATAAGTACACAATTATATAGAGATGGTTAAAGTAGTCGAATGTTATTTTATTTCAGTTGAAACTTATACTTTGTTCTAATGAAAATGTTATTCCTTAAAAAGATATTTCATTAATTCGTGAATAATATTTATTTACTTTATAAAGAAAAACCCATCAAACTACCATGATTTTTTAAAAAGAAAACAATGACGATCATACATATATTATATTTTTCTTTTGTGGCCAGTTCAATTGTTCTTTAATAGGAAACAGATTCAAGAGTTAAAAAATATTATTTTAACTTCCATCTGAGAAAATAATAATAAAAAAAATAAATCTCAATTTGGACAAGTGAGTAGAAAAGTATTGTGCTGAGCCTATCACTTTGATGCTCAAATATCATTTGACTTCTTAAGAAAGTAACCACACTATTTTTTTTATTTTTTACTATTGTTTAATCTTTTTTTTATATTATACAATATATTAATTTATCTTTAAACACACTAATTAACGTACATATATTTGCAAAAAACCAAACAATGTATGAATTAAAAATTAATTTTTGCAAAAAATTATTTCAATAAGAAAATATATTTTGCTAATTATTAATGATGAATTACTACTGTTTATGTTTTACGAAAATTTTTGCTTTGTAAAATTTTTTTAATAGTTTCATTTTTTAAGTAAATGAAAACATACAATTTATTTAAAAAACAAGTTTAATTTTGAATTTAATTTACATCTACTTATAATAATTGAAATAAATCATTAAAGCACTTCCTATTGAGCTCATTGCAAAATAAAAAAGTAAATAATATATATAGAAACCGACTTTTGAATATTAAATTATAACAATACAAGGATCCACAGGACTGGTTTTGAAAGAAATCATTTTATCAACTGAATTGTCCATTAAATACATATATAAGTAACATGCAATATCTTATTTGCTAATAAATTCAGTTGAGAAAATTTTAATATTCTGATTCATAATATCCTTTACTATAATAAATTACATAACTCTGATATATTGTCATAAACAGCACTTTTTTTAAATTTCAATATCCTATCTGAATTGTATCATCTCATCAACATGTTAATACAAAGCACTATAAAATTTAGCAGATGAAGAGCTACTTCTAGTTTTCTTCTGGTCCATCACATATTTGTTATCAAAAAACAACAAAAACTGAAGATAAAATATAAAGTGGAATCATAAGCAATTTATTAAACTGCCAAGGAAGACTTGCATTATATACTGGCCATTAATCTTGAATATCTTGATTTACACTTGGGTCTCATTTTACGCAATAGATAGGTTCCCCAAAAAACACACGCAAACGAAATCGTGCAAAAATAGATGTAACTTACCTTGAAAAAGGGGGGATACGGACTGTGATTTTTCAAAGATCGCATAAAAGCAAAGCACCAACATGAAATTACTTTAAAATTCGCGCAAAAAAAAAAATAAGGAAATAAAATATGACTAATAAAAAATTTCAAATTTGAAAAAATTTGATACAAGACAAACCTTTTTTAACTATAATGTTTAATTTTATTCAAAACAATATATTTTTATGCATAATTTACAGTAATTTACATTTTTTTATACACATTTTAATTATTATCGCTATTTGCCATTAAACAGGTTCATTTGCAAACTGGTAAAAAATCAGATTCTTCACAAAAGGAAATACAACTAGCACCAACATCACTCTCACGTTGTGTTAATGGTTTTAAGGTGACAATGTAATTAGTAATTAATTTAACAACTAAAAATTAAATTATTATTTTTGTCTTTAATTTTCAATTTTAATTGTGCCCACTGCTATTACTCACCTTTTAAAAATAAACTTGCGGACACTAAATGATTAATAATTGATTATGCTCTTTTTTAAAAAGCAAAAACAGAATGTGATTTAAAATGCAAAATTAACACGCACAGTGTTTGAGCAAATTTACATTATAATCTTGTAAAATTTAATGTGTGTATACATAAAATGTGGAAATCATGATTTTAATTTCATTATTGCATAAAATCTTACTATTATAAAGCACTGAAAATATTGAAATTACTAAGATACAAGTCGAATTCCAATAATGTGCTATTACTTTCAATATGATGTAAGTGCGCAAAATTTATTATTTAAAGTAATAGCGCGTTATCGGAGTTCAACTTCCGGAGAAACCTGAATCGAAACTTCAAAATCGCGTTAAATAAATCCGCGTAAAGAGACCCAGGTGTATATACATATAATTACTATCTCTAATTCTTTGTCTTTTCTTCTTCCTAAAAGTTTAGTATTCTTATATCTTCTTTACTTTTTTTGCATTTCACTTCATATATATTAAAATTTTCTTATCATCTCCTCATATACATTTTAATGCAATCTTTTTTTATATATAACCTTTATTTTCCTTACAGTTTCGACTGTCCTGCAGTCTTCATCAAAGCATGATTGTTTATGAAACAGAAATGATTTTTTGATCTAATTATATTTATCATAAAAAATATCTAGATAGATAAAAAAAAAAACAATGTTAAATTAAATGCAATTTTTATTATTATTAATCTTTAGATTCCAAAGTGATTGTTAAGATCTGAAATATGTACTTTTATATTTATGTTGTTTTTGAGGAAGAACTAAACATCCATCTTTGAAATGTATATTATTCAATGTTTTCACTAATTCATTATAATTTAATACCATCACTTTTATTTTTTCCTATTTGTTTCAATGATATTATTTATCTTTTCAGTCATATTTTCCACATCAAGAATGCTATCTTAAAAATGTCTCTAAATTCAGAATCAAGTGGCATTATTTTTTACATTTGTGTTGGTTAAATGTTCATATTGATAATTCATCGGAAATATTTAAAAAAAAACCTAACGGCTGGAACAGGCATTTCTGCTTAAAGGGCCCCTGCTCTGGATATTTCTGTGTGTTTACACAGAAACAACGCCTTTAGCGGCTGGGATGCAGCTAACCAAACACTACCAAAAAAAATTCAGTTTATTCTTTATCATCTGGAATGAGAGTTTTAGAAAGTATTAACATATTCAATCATTTCAACTATTGTTTTCTTTCTTTTTTGGATTGCAATTTAAATTCATTAAGATAGTTAGTTATATCCACAACGAAAATCAAATCCACCAATCAAATCTTTTACTTCTTGTACCAAATATCTGAAACTTTTAAAAAAATATAGCCTGACTTAAATAATAAACATCTTCTTGATATAACAATTCTGCATTCCTAGATTCATTTTTTTCTTGTTAGGCTTAAATATTTTTCTCTGAAAGCTTTCCATACATACCATTTACAATTTTCATGTGGATTTCCATAGTATGATGCACATTCAGAATTTTACAATGGATGTGCTGATAAATAATTCAAAGATACTTGACACAAAACCTAGACAGTCATAGTCTTTGGTACATATAGCCAAAACCTTTTTAAATTTCCCAATCATTGATGGTGACCATCAAAATAGATCAAACTTTATTAAATAGAATTTTTTTTCTCGTTTATGTATATTTTGAAAGCAAAGCAAATATCTTCACCTCATGCTTTCTTTTTTCACACCAGCATTTTAATTTCCTTACATATTTCACACACTAAAAAAAATAATACTATTATTTCTACCATAGATATTTTATTCTCAAATTAATTCCAAATACTGTGTTTATATTTACCAAATTATTAAACTTAGTAATAAATCCATTATTCCTACTTACTCATGTATTTTCGTCACATCATTAATTACTTTTTCAAACTATCTCACCAGCAATCATACCTACAAACAACACATTTGTCTTCAAATAGAGCCATCTAGTATAGAAATGAGTAATCAGTGAAAATACTTTTTGACTATCAGTCTTCATCATATGATGCTTTGTTGGGCATATGCAATTTTTATGCCAAAGATTCAAAAATGTCTACAAATAGCATACAAATGAAGCTTTAAAATATATAGTTGTTGATCTAATCTCTACTTGCAAATTTTCTTGGACACAAAACAATAGGGTATTTGCAATATTCATTAGGAAGTTATTGGAAATACATACATATTACAATGTTCTTCACTGATGAAGGCTAATAGCCAAAACTAGGCTGGAATTTGTTTAGCCCTATAATTTGGTGTTTATTGATTTCACGAGTTTATAATAAATGACTCCGAATGAAGATGTCTTGTTATTCGCTATTAAAGTTTTGTACATTATTTTATTACTTATAAAAATAACAAACATCTCAAATATATATAGAGTTTTTAATTTTTCTTATAAAATAAATTTTGACTTTGTGTAATAGTATATTTATTATATATTAATTACATGAATTTTATGTAATAATATATTTATTGCATATTAATTACATGATTTATGAAGTCAAGAATTTAATTAATTTTTTATAAATAGATATAATTATTATTTTCCATTATATTTTTTTGTTAAAATTCCTACTAAGCTAGTAATTAATAGATTAGTTTTTTATTTTTACATTTAATTACGCATTTTAAATCTTAATAAGTCATGGACATGTAATATATATATATATGAATAGTGAAATAATTATTTCAAGAGTATATAAAATCTGTGAAATAAACAGAATGAAAGTTACATTTATCAAATGAATAATGACGTGATACTAAATATTCTATATTTTGGTTTTACACAAAGTCTTAAACAAAGAGGAAGATTCATAAATATACATAGATGATATTATAGACATATCTAAAAAAATATTGTGAAGACAAAACATACAGCTATGGTTGCTAAGCAATACTTTTTGAAGATGATAAGTTCTGAAAGCACGATTCAAATGCTTATATGATAGCTAAGTAAACCAAACACTCTGGATTGTTTCCAAATTAAGAATGAATATTAATAAACTAATAAATCTTGAACTTTTAAAACAATTTTTCACACTGACCACATTTTTTCTTGTCAATTCAATAGTATGTCGATTGATTTTAATGAAGAAAACTTTTTTCATATTAACATACTATTCTACTGATTCATGGCAATCATGTAACTTTCTCTCCTCACTTCTTTTTTTTTGTGTGTTAAGTTATTATTTTGCATAATTTATGCAATGATGGAGTGACAAACTATGCAACTCAAAATCCAGGAATTATTGCCCAGTTCTGGCCTAGAGAGTCTCAAACTTTATGAATAAGCAAATAAACCATGTGAGTATTTATTTTTACTGAAGGAAAGAGAACATTAACATTTTAATATATATTAATTAATGCCTTTTAATATGTAGATACTGAGAATAAAGTACCAGCATTATTGTTTCAATATACAGTTGTACACTTTTGAGAAAAGATTCAAAAATTAAGAATAGTTTTGAAAAAAAAAAAAGCAGAAGTCATTGAATAATAAAAAATGTAATTATCTTGATGGTGTCATTTTATATAACTAAGCATATCAATTCAATTACTATTATATATCCGAATTATTGGCATTAACATATATTATAAGAATGTATAATTAAAACGTTGATATTTTGAATAAGTCTGTAAAGTTAGTAAAAAAAATTCTGAAGTGGAAAAGTTGAGACATAAGACAAAGCTGATGGATTATAAGGAAAAAGAGTAAAGACAGTGTTATTCTTTATTATTCCATAGATGCTAGATATATAATGGAGTAAACATCTATTTGAGCCTAAAAATAAGCTATGAGTAGCATAGGCCGAGAGTAGTTTCAAGAGAGCATGACCAAAAGTCATGATGATGATAAAGAAGGAAACATGTATGAAAACACTGAAGAAAAAATATGACTATGATAAAGGAAATTTAAGTATATGGTAGAAGTAAGAAAAAATGAGAATGTTCACAAGAGATGGAATTAAATGTAAGAGGTGCAGAAAAAGTATATAGTAATAATAATCCCAAAATAAGAATTAAAAGTCAATCTCCAGACTAGATTTCAGTTAAATTATGTAATCCAAGTGAATAGGCACATACTGATATTGACAAACAATCACAAAACAATTTAGCAGCTATAAAACATTATATTTAATCTTAAGACATGATAAGAACAAAAAATATCCTACAAAAAGAAAAAAAGATGTCATTGACAAATATAAAGATCTAAATGAAGGTGTGATATATCTAACAACAACAAAAAAGTGGACTAGCAATGAAATAAAAATGATAAGGAGAAGAAACTGAAAAAATATAAATACTGATAAAAATAGGAAAGTGTGATTAAAAAAAACTATAGAGAAACAGAAAGATTATATAGTAAAAAAGAAAGTTTAAGTTTATTTAAACAATTTGGGTAGAGAACAGAATATATCCAAACATTGTTTCAATATCTATTCTTTACTGACAACCCACTATTCAGTTACAACAAAATTTCTAATATAAAGAGAAATAATATTAAATCTTTATTAAATTCTTTAATTCAACTGACAGCTTTGATTGTCCAATTGTTAAAATTAATTAAGGAATTTAATAAAGGTATTGTGTCGTGTATTAAGTGCTTTTGTAAGGGTTTCAATATTATTACTCTTTACATTGCAATTAATATAACCAATGCAGAAAAGATTGAAGAAAAATAATATTTCATTATGACAGAGATGGAAAAATCTCATTTATATTAATAAAAAAAAGTTCAGTAATAAAATGATATTGGTTATGCAATAATAACAAAAAGAGTGTAAAAGCAATATGTAAAAAAAAACTTAAAAAAGCTTAGTGATATAATATGATTCCAATTTACTGCTAAAGGCTATAGAATTAAAAGGGTATGCAATTGACGAAATTTATTTTATTATAAAAAAGAACATATGTTACTACAATGTTGATGAGAATCTAAAAAAACACAAAATTCTTAAAAATTAAATACACCTGGGTCTCGTTTTACGCAATAGATAGGTTCCTCAGAAAACACGCACAAACAAAATTGCGCAAAAATAGATGTAACTTACATTGAAAAAGGAGGGATGTGGTCTGTGATTTTTCAAAATTCGCAAAAAAGCAAAGCATCAACGTAAAATTACTTTAAAATTCGCACACAAAAAAATAAGGAAATAAAATATGACTAATAAAAAATTTCAAATTTGAAAAAATTTTATATAAGACAAACTTTTTTTAACTATATTTAATTTTATTCAAAATAATATATTTTTATGCATAATTTACAGTACAGTAATTTACATTTTTTTATACATGTTTTAATTATTATAGCTATTTGCTGAAAAACACGTTCGTTTGCAAACAACTAGCGCCAACTTCACACTCATGTTGTGTCAATGGTTTTCTGTTGACAATGTAATTAGTAATTAATCTTTGAGACGATAATTTTATTAATTGTTTATGAAACTAACAACTAAAAATTAAATTCTTATTTTTGTCTTTAATTTTCAATTCCATTTAAAAATCAAATTTCACATCACATTAATTTCAAGTCGTCATAAGTAATTTTTAAATTGTTAATTACAATTAAAAATCAGATTTTAATTTTTAATTGTGCCCACTGCTATTACTCACCTTTTAAAAATAAACTTGTGGACACTAAATGATTAATAATTGATTACATTCTTTTTTAAAAAGTAAAAACAGAATGTGATTTAAAATGCAAAATTAACACGCACAATGTTTGAACAAATTTACATTATAATCTTGTAAAATTTAATGTGTGTATACATAAAATGTGAAAATCATGATTTTAATTTCATTATTGCATTAAATCTTACTATTATAAAGCACTGAAAATATTGAAATTACTAAGATGAAAGTCGAATTCCAATAACATGCTATTACTTTCAATATAACGTAAGTGCGTAAAAATTTATTATTTAAAGTAATAGCGCATTATCGGAGTTCGACTTCCAGTGAAACACGAATCGCATAACTTCAAAATCGTGTTAAATAAGTCCGCGTAAAAAGAGACCCAGGTGTATTTTAAAAATAAAAAAGTTTGATTTAAACAAAATAGAAATGACCAGAGAAGAAAATGAAACAGTATAATTATTGAATGACATATATATATATGAAATGGTGTCACATTTTGATTATTCAACGTTATATAGTTGACAAAGACTAAAATTAATATAGTCGAAAGTACTTCTAATAAAATAAGTTAAATTATATGAATATTACTGTATTTAATATATATATATATAAATTTGAATATTACATATATATATACAGAAAAATCAAGTTTAATATTTATTTCAGTTTTCTTAAAAGTTTTTGAGAGTATGAATTCGATAACTAGATCAGAAGTAAAGACTTTCAAAATATATTATTTTCTAAGATTAAATCTTCCTTTTAAAAATGTTGACTACCTGTTGTTTGTTCAATAATTATTTAGATGAGTTGCTAAATCAATACTGTTTTGGTAAGAATAAAATTAACATTGGGATAAGGATGGTTCAATGTATATCAGTACTCGCAGATAACAAGGAAGAGCACAACTGAATGTTAAAAAAGCATTGAAGAAATTTCCAATTAGTTAGTAATGAGAATAAATAAAGGTAAAAATAAAATAAAAAGCAAGATCTCAGTGCACATTATTTGTGAAGCATATTATAATCATGTTTTTTGTTTTTTATGAGCAGTGTATTGATACTCATTTGACAAATTCATATTAATTTGGACATTTACCTTCTAACTAATAACAGCTAAATATCCATCTAATGAATTAATTATACAGTACTTCAGGCTATGGATCAGTTATATGAAAAAATAAATAAATCAAAATTTACTTTAAGACCTAAAAAATTTCCAAGAATATTTATGCCAGCCTCAGCATCCAGGTTATGGATATGGCATACATATATGATATCCTTTACACTATGAGACTCACAGCTAAAACTAAAGTAATCAAATATTTGATTATTTGGTTAATTGATAAGTATGATTAACAAAGATTTATCATGATTTAAAAAATATTTGTAGATATTTTCAGTAACTCTTTGAAAAGGGGGAAGGGAGAAAACATATTAATTATTGCTATTTATTGAATGGTGTTTTATAAAGAAGGAGCACTTAGAAAAAAAAAATTACGTGATTTAAAGAAAAAATACAAAGATAAGTTGGAAAGACAAAATTAGAAATAGAGATGCTAAAAAAATAAAAATAAAACAAGATTCTTTATTAAACAATTAAAACAAAAAAAAAATTGAATTGGACATAAAACTTACAAGAAATAAATTATAAAAAATATTTTTGAAGTAATTGTAAAAATAGTGAGAGGAAAGCAGGTAGATAAAGAAATAAATTGATCTTAAAAAAACAAAACAAAAAAGTACTTATGAGTTTTTGAAAAATAGACAAGTGGGGGGAAGCAGCTACGACCTTTAAACCATCTAACGATCACTATTATTTATGCTGTATTCTGTATAGAGAGTTTTGCCTCTAAGATAGAAAATCATGAGAAAATGTTAGATAGGCTGTTTTTCTGATGACGGATAGGGATTAAAGAAAAAAAATACAAACAAACAACACAAAATATCTAAAATTATTATTAGTAAATAAAAAAAAAAGCATTTTATTTTTATTTTTACAAATACTGATTTAAAAAACCCAAAATATCTTTATTTCCATACGGTCATAGACTATTAAGGGTTAACATTTCATTATTATTAAAATATGAATTGGTTTTTTTTTTTTTAAACAAAAAAAAAGCTTTAACATAATTATATTATTTTCATAACAACATAACTGATTTTTATTAAATAATAAATAAAACCTTAAAATATACATAAAAATAAAATAAATTTCAACTATTCAATAGTTAAAGTTGCTACAAACTGTATTTTAAGAATCTTTAGACTGTGTCTCCATCTTTTGCTAAATGTATTCAACATGGCAATAATTTCAAATAATACAATTTAAAATATTTTTGTTTATACAAAAAAATTGAATTTATTAAATAATAAAATATATGATTATATTTCTTAATTGAATAAAATTCGTTCCTATTGATTCATTATTCTCCATCACATTTTAAAATCATGGCTTGCAGTAATTTTTTTTTTTTGAATGTTCAACTATTACTTATCTCAAGCAGTTATATGATCCATTGTTGGATTAATGGAGTCATAAATTTAGTTAGATCTGTCTAAGTTCAAATTACAATTTAGAATGTTAAATATAGTTCTGAAACTTATATATATAAAACATTATCTAGTAGTTCCACAGACTATTTATCTATAAAATATTGTTAGGTAAGGTATAACCTCTTAATGCACTAATTAAAAAAAAATCATATTACCATAATAACTGACAATGAATATCAGACACTGTACATATATTAAAAATAAAATAATAGACATTTATCATAGAAAAAATATTTTTTTTAAAAAATTATACATCTACGAATGTGTTGGTATATATATATTGAAAGATGGATATATGGAAAAAGCCTTCATATTTAATTATTCTAAAAAAATGTAAGCCAATATTTTTTAATTCTCATGCAATGAATCCTGGGACAAGATTATTAATAACTTTCAGATGTAACCAAACTACATACAAGAAAGCAATCAAATAGATTTGATTTATCACAGCTATTTGAAAATAAATATTTAATTTTTTTTTAATAAACTGCCAATATCATGCTAATCATAAAATAAATGTAATTAATAAAATCTTTAAAGAATAGGGGATATTATAATCTATGGTATGGTGGTAAGGCATCTGCTGGCATTCATGATATGGGGTTTCAAATTCATGTTTGAGTAAGATTTGGATAACCAGGCTTAGTACATTTCCTTCAGGTAGTTGGTCTATAGGCGATTCAGTTAGCACCCAAAATTTATGACATGGGGTTTCAGATACAGGTTTGAGAAAGATTTGGATAACCAGACTTAGTACATTTCCTTCAGGTAGTTGGCCCATAGGCAATCCAGTTAATATCCAAAATAAATAAAGTTCTAGTCATTCCTAATTGATGATAAAACTAGGAAGAAAAAGCATTAAGATCTTCACCATTTGGCAAATGTGATAAATAATGCTTTCTCCATTACTGTTCCTCTATGGAGATATTGGAGAGGCCTTTGATCTGCAGTGGGATACTTAAACGCAGTTTTACTTTAATTACTAAGAACTAAGCAAATGAACATTAATGTAATATCTGCTACAAATGTATTGGTAAATAAGGTTTTTCAAATAATACTTCACCAATGGTTATCATAATTACTATAATATATATAAAAGATTTGGCAAGTTATAAATCAAAAATATTTAAAGAAAACATACTCTTATTTCATTAAAAATAAAACTTCCTCTGTGAAATACATTGTTTATAATATTGGCATAATATTGAAATAATAATAATAATAATAAATTGTTATATAAATTATCTTTACTTAAATTACAAATTATATAATGCTTTTTTCACTAATATTTTTGTACAGTGAAATCTTAACTTATGAAAACATTATGTTCTAATATGTACAAAACAATTTAAATTTGCACATAAAATAAATAATCACAAAATGAAAACATAGAGTTACGAGAAGAAATCTACTATTTCTATAAATGAAAAATTAAGTGCACAAAGAAATGATGGACAAGCAAAAAGATTAATTCAACATTAGAAATTAATTTATTTTTATTTAATCAAAAAATTCACTTACCAATATTAATTATATAAAAAGTAAGCTCTCTCCATTAAAAATTACAATACAGTTATATAATAACTTAAAATTATTGGAGAAAACAATACAAAAATAAAATATAACTTTAATGCATTTCCTATGCTGAATACTCTTCAAAGGCAAACATTATACTCAAACAATAAAAAAGATAATACAAACTTACACATTTAATTGCATATTTTCTAAAATACGTTCAAATGAACACTATCCTTTTCTATCATCATATTCATAAGCAAATTGATTGTACTTCTTTAGGGTTAAACATATGACTTGTAACAGGAAGCAGGTTTGAACCCTGTTACAAGTTAAAGGGACTCTAGATAGCCACATATATATTTAGATGTGGTAATCATATATTTATATATTTGATTGAGGCAAAATAAATGAATAGTTAACTAAGATAGATTTAAGAGGTGTTTTTGTGCTTATTTGTTTTAATGGAGTGTGTGTTCATATATATATTGTTATGTAGCCAAATATAGAAAAAAAAAAAAAAACTTTCTGGAAAAACTGTATAATTTGTATTTTTTTTTTAATGTATAATTTTGTTTTATTTTAATAATAATAATAAAAAAAAAGTTGATAATGAAAAAGATATCTATGAAATGCTATATTTATTGTATAAAGTTTATAATGAATTGTTAAGATAAAACTTGCTAAAAGGTTAACTTTTGTAAAAAGAAATGAGAAGCCAAAAGAAGCCAGATTGGAAACAGCAGTATCTTGAACTAAGTAGATCGCATAAGATAAGAGTAAAAATATAGAACATTTTATGTTTTATGGGAAAGATTACATGAGATAAAGGATTGATAGAACTTGCTAGAATAAGAAACATATATATAAAGAAGTAGAAATCAAGAAATTATTACTGATTGATTATTGCGGATTGAGCATTAATGATTGATGGCTATTGCTTGGTGATTACACCTGTTGTTTTAGTCATTATGATTCTGAGTAATCAAATTATATTAATGAAAGAAAATTATGTGTGCACCAGCATGATGATGTGGGAGTAAAGTCCTAATTGTGCTGGGGTTTTATCCCACTGCTCCACGAAAAAAGAAGAATATGCTATGTTATCCTGTCAGTTACTGAAATCGAAATCCATGACCAAACACATTTGTCTTCATGTTAAATAATATAAAACAACATTGTTCATTGTAAGTTTCCAAGGAAAGACATTTTTTTTTCTATAATTTTTAAGACCATACTTTTACCAAATAAGCATACTTTCCATGTGTATATGAATGATCTCATTTCCCTGTGGACTAAAGATAATTTACATTATTTTAAATTTATAATCATATGAGTTATAAATTATATATCTTTACAATGTGTCATTTTTTAATATTTAAACTCATGTAAACAATATTAAATTCAGATAATTAATTTTTGTATTAAATAATAATTTCTACTTATTTAAAAAAATATATATGTGCATTTGTTAAACAACTGAGCACTCTTATTTAGTTAGTCTATTATTTCTAGATTATTTATTTAGTCAGAATATATATGTATGTGTTTGTCAAATAGTTTAGTGCAATCTACCCTGTTATTAACACATCTCCTTCAGTATGAATATTACCTGCCCTGAGTGAGCTAGCTAGTGGTCAGGTTTTTCATTAGTGCGCTATCATCAATTTTATTAATCCGTTAGTATAATTCTTATGTAAACCATACGATTGGCACTTGGAATAAGTTAATGTTGATGTCTATAAATATGCTAATCGGTGAATATTGATTAGAGGATTGGAAAGGTTAATGCTGAGTATAAATAACTTATATCATTATATTAACATTTATTAATTTTTTTTGAGATGAGTTTGAGAATAACTTACCTCTAGGTCTATGTCTACTATAAGTCCATCTTGATAATTCAAAGATAATACATTTCATTCATGAATAAATCTCGTTAACTTATAAACGATAGGTTCAATACAAATAGTATATGATCAACCATGAGAGTTGACCAAATATAGTTGGTTGCATTAAAAGAAGGGTTACCACCCATTACAGACTAAATATCCTTTTGGGTTCTAACAATGTAGATATTGTAGGATCTATTTTAGCTTTATTATAAATAAATAAATGAATATTGCTTTTACTGAGTCTGTGATATTAATAAACTTTGCTTTTTTTATTTCCTGTCATAATGTTAATTGGAACCCATATAAACAATAAAAAACATGACTACAATCTTTCATGTCCAAATAGAAAATTGTTTTAACTTTACATTAATGTTTACTCTTGACTTACTACAGTATTCATAAAAGCAGCTTCTTTCTGATGTTCAATTGCAGAAAACAATATTCAGACATTCTCTGGAATCTGTTTTACTTTTATTATTATTAATTAGATGATTCAATGAAGCTCATGAACATAAATTCACATTGTAATCATTTTCACACAATTTCTTCATTTTTGTTGAAACTTAACAGTATAATATAGAAAAATTGATCCAATGTTTACTTTCAGCAATTATATTTCTACTCCATTTTAACATTATTTTATATATTTGAACAATATGTATTTATTGTACTTTTTACTTATTAATTCAGTCATGCATGTTCCTAAATAGTGAAATATAAGAATTGAGTTATATGACTAATAATAAATAAATATGAACTGTCCTTTTAATGAACTAAAAAATAAAAAGCACCATTAAAAATAATTTTTCTTCAGCTTTCACAATATTCATGATATTATGTAATCAATTTGGTTGCATAATATCAAGAATAAGTTGAAAGCACTTTAGTTTTATATAAGTTATCAAACTTAAAAAGAAGAAATTTTAGATACAATTTAATAGTACTAGATGTCGTTAAAGAATAACCTATATGAGACAGCAAAGGAGGTAATTCAAGGAGAAATGGGATGGTCAAGTTTTTATATGAGAGATGGAAAAAGCAAAATGAAAACTGTTGGTAAATTGCAGTTTATAGATAATAAAAGAATAGCCAAAATAGTATTTAATTGGGTTATGAATAAATGGCAGGCAACATTAAGATGAGTGAGGAAGATAATGCGATATGCAGAAGATTTGGATAAAGACTTTCTATGTCAGTATACTTATACAAAAGGTGAGATTATTGTGTTAGGAGAATAGTTAAGTGTTATAGTAATAAGGGATGAGATAGGAGAATAGATGCATTAATAAAGAATAGTGAGTTGGAGAGATGGAGAACTAGTATGGAGAGTAAAAAAAGTTTAAATATATATAGAAGTAAACAGAATATTGGATGTGAGTTAATTTATGATAATAGCAAGGAAAGTAGTTTACTGTTTAAGCTCAGACAGGATCTTCAGCAACAAAGGAATATACACATAAATGGAAAAATGTGGGTGATTTAGTCTGCAAGTTGTGTAAGGAAGACATAGAAAATATTAGGTATCTGTTAATTAAATGTAAATGCCTGAAAGCAGAAAGGTACAAATAATGAAGTTGTAGCAGAATAAATATAAAGAGAGTGATTGGTTTTTATGCTGGGTTTGGAAAAAGATGAGGGGGATTTAGATATAAAGGCTATGGAGAAGACAAAGATTATGTTGTGGAAATGGGATGGAGCAGGATAGAGAAGAATTTGGAAAAACTTAAAGTGGGGAATGGAAAAGGAAGGTAAAGTGGCTAACAGGTTCTCTGGGCATAGTGGCTGAGAGATTCCTGACTCCATATAAGGAGAAGTCATAATGCATCACATCACATAAAATTAAAAATACTAGCATCTCTTTGAGAAAGCTCTATTGTCGGTTTGGTATTTCAGATTATTCAAAAGCTACAAATCTTTCCAAGCATTATCTATTTGTTTACTTTTTTGCTATCCATGGAATTTTCTGAAATAAAAACCATCATTTCAGCTCAAAAGCATCAGTATTTTTCCTATTCTTTTACAGTGTTCAAATTTTCATACCTATAGACAGTCAAAAGATTGACCAATTATAATAGCTTTTAAAGATATGTTTCTACAATTAAAAATCTTTCAGATATTGGAAAGTAAATCCCATTACTAAAAAAATAATTTTTTTTCTATTATTGTAATGAACTTTTTGTCTGATCCCTGATTTAGAATTTAATGTATATTTATTATATACACTTTAATTTTATAGACTTCTTTCATAAAAAATATTTTAAAATATTATGTCATTTTAAATGCAATGTAGGATTCCAGTTTATTCCATTAAAATATAAACAAAATTTCTAAGTATTCCTCATTTTAAATAAACTTTTTAATTACCTGTCTGAAAGAAAATTGAAATCCCAATATTAAAATAGCAAACTAAATATATAGCAGATATTATAGTGTTATTCATAGACTGTATCATTACATTTTGATTTAAAATAAATAAAAAAATATTTCTGCGTAACTTTTTAATTAGAATGGTATTCGTACTAAAATAAAGTTGAAGTTTTATGAAAGTTCTTAATTAGATTATCTTTCACAAAGAAAACTGGCATTGATTCCATAAATTCATTAATGTTAAAAATAACATATTTAATTTAAAGCACAGAAGAAGGTCTATAAAGAATTGACAAAATTCAGATAATAGTATATGAAGCCATTTATTAGTCTAAAGATATATATTATTCAATAGTATCTGAATTTTGTCAATTCTTTATAGGTTTTCTTTTGCATTGTATATATTAGAAAATAGAAAGGTTTTGAATTCAGGCAAATTTTCTTATAAAACATAAAAATAGCAATAGAAGAATATCAAATTCATGGATCAATCTGGTTTGGTCAATGGAATAAAACAATCTGCTGTTTTAGTATTCAAACATCATATGACCTCCTAAACAACTAATTATATATTTTTTTAAAAATATGACTGGTTTATCTCTGGTTCTTATTCCGAAAAATAGATAATTAAAAAAATTTTTCTGAAAACTGAAAATTGAATTTACCTCATATATATAAGAAAAGGCCAATGCAGTATCTACAGGAAAAAAACTTTACCATTCAACATTATTTATAAGATCATGATACAGTATTACTTGATCAACTGACAAATAAAAATAATCTCAGATAAATTCAAGATGACTTTAGAAAGGAGTATTTACAGCCTGTCTTTCCAACATATCTCTTTTATACTCCTCTAAATTCACAAGAATGTCAATTTACCACTGATGACGTTCAAATGCTGCATGGTCATTTTGCCCAGTTTTTTTTTTTTTTTTAGCTATTTCAACCGTATTACTTCTGCAGAAGAATCAATTTCATAATAAAATTAATTTTACATGAATAATTTAACTTACTTCCTTGACTATATACAGATTTAACAGCTGTTTTTCTTTATAGCTTTAGACTAGATGACAATTTGGAACTTTATGATGATTTTTTTATTATTATTAACAGATAATTAAAAGATCACTGGATGGATGCAGCTTTTTATGTAAGTTCAATCCATATGAGTTATCGGAAACCATGAATAGAATCTATACATTTTTTCTCCAAAGTTTTTAAGTCAACAATAATGGAAATTTTAGTTTTTTTCTGGTAAATATATAATTTAATAGTTTTTTTAAAGGATTCTGCATCTTTAATTTTATACAAGTATTAGGCAATTTCACTTTGTAATAAAATCAGGTAGTTGTTTCTACAAATAAATTTAAGCATATTAATTAAACAATATGTCTGTGTTTGAAATTGGCACAAACAACTATTTCTGCATCAAAGATAAAAAGTACATTATTGATCTAGATCTTATATGAGTATAATCTCTATTTCTAATGGTTAAGATTACTTCAAATCGTAAGTGTATTTTTGGTTTTATAGTCATTATATTGATACTTTTCTTATTAATCATGTAAAATTTATTTTCTTATGAAATTGATTCTTCTGCGGAAGTAAGGTTAAAAAAAAAAAAGCTAAAAAAATTGGGAAAAATGACCATGCAGCATTTGAACATCATTGTGGTAAATTACCATTCTTGTGAATTTAGAGGAGTATAAAAGAGATATTTTGGAAAGACAAGCAACTGAAATACAATTATTTAATGAGGAAACTGGATTGGGTATGTGCTTGAAGCAAAAAAAAAAAAAAAGATAAAGTTACTTTTGAAGAGAATGTTGAGGGTAAAAAAGAATAAGAGAATTAAATTGATTGATGATATTAAAGAGGAGAGTATTTAAGGAGTAGAAATGAAGGTATAAAGAATTAGAGAGAGTGATTTGATGTGTAGCAGACAATTGATGATGTTTTGATAAGTTATTCTCAACACAATTTATTCCAGTATTTCATATTTGCATGATAAACTCTAATAAACTCTAATGTTTAAAGATATATTATAAATTAATTAAATTTTAACATTAAGAGACAAAATTCATACTTACATTAACTCAAAATAAGTACAATCTTACAATTTAATTACAGTTTTAAAAAAATCGGGGAGGGGGGATACCTTTTTTTTTTCGTTTAAGATTATTTTGGAATTTATTTCATATGACTGTACTTAATCTTTTACTGCATAAATTATTTTATATGGCTAATATATTATAAAATCTTATAAAAATTTTATCAAAACATATTACAGTTAATTAAATAACAAATTACACTTTTTTATAAAAAAAGTGCCAGATATATTTGAATAGTAAAGTATTTATGTATATCTGAAAGAGAAATATTTGCACAGTATAGCTAACTTTCTAATTATTGGTCACCAAATAGGTGTTTAATTTTTCTTGGCTAGAAAAAAAAAACTCTCTTAAAGTCAACCATCTGATATTTGACCAGCCCAGGGAGTTCTGTCCTTTTCTTCAATGTTTGTTTGTAGAAAAATACCAAAAAAAAAAAAAAGCTTAGTTCTGCAGTGGATTATTTAAAAAGACTATTGACTCTTACTGTACAAAACAGATATCCATTTAAATATTTATATACATAATTAAACTAAAAAAAAAAAACAGAAATTGAGAAAGGAAGTAAAAAAAAATTATTGGCTAATAAAAAATATACAATAATATTAATAGTGATATATATGCTAAGCTAGAGTTTTTTAAAAATTGAAATATATGATTTATTACCTCTAACAAATAATTCTGCAACGTTAGAGTAGGCCGTTCCTGCACCATTCTTCGCCACACATTCATATTTGCCATCATCTTCCTCTGTACTACCAGTTATCTGAAGAGCACCTACAATAATAAAGCAAATGGGTTATACCATGATCAAAGCTCATTTTGAAGACAGTGTAACAAGGTAATGCTTGATTTTAATATTTTTTAAATAATATAACTTTGTCAATTATTCACATTTTTTTTACAGAATTAATAGGAATTTAAACAAAAGTGAATTAAAAAGAGAATAACATAATAATAAGAACAAGGTTTTTGAATCATATTAATTTTGTTTATTATCACTGAAAATTCATATAGTTATGACAAGTCAATCCCCAATAGTTAGGAATTCTTCTTAATCATTCACTTGTTCCTCAAAATCATTCATTTTTTTATTATTTAATAAAGATTAAAAAATTATCATAATAACTCTACTTATTTATAATTAAAATTATTTTTTTTAAACCATTAATAAACAATATGTTTTTTTAAAGTATATTGATAAAATATTGCTGACAATTTTAAATGATTTTTATAAAGTGTATAACTGTTTTTTTCTTCTTTTTTTCAAAGTTAAGAAGTTAATAACACTTTAAATTTTGAAGTAAATATTGTAAAAAAAAAAATATTATTAAAAAAAATTATTGATGTTTATTTAAAATTTGCATATTATTGTTTACTGAATCTATTTTGAATATTTTTTAAAAATATATTAATTATAAAAAACTTCTTATCACTTTATTAATGATATTAGAAAAATTTTGACTCATTTACACATTCATCTTCAGTTAAAATTATTTAGAACTTCCAATTCTTTTGAGATAGCATTCAGTACCTACATATAATTTGCAAATTAGTATCACAAAACATGAATAAATATATTACAATTATAATTTTCAATTATTAATAATAAATCTGTGAAAACTTTGTTAGATACATAATTATAATTTAATAATGCAAAATATACTATCCATTTTCTGTTTAGAAATATTTTTTTTTTAAAAATTGAGTAAAGAAGTCATGTATGATTTAACAGTTTTTTTTTTTTTTAAAAAAAAAAGAATAAATAGATTATAATTTAATAATGTAATATATATAATTTCTCAAATTCATAAATAATTAATTTCTAGTTTAATTGATAAAATAATAAGCAATAAATAAATTAAAAATTACATTCATTTGTTATGAATATTTTTAATTTTTATATATATCTCCAGAGTAAACTGAGAATATGTTAAAATCCATAGAAATGGAGATAGAAGAAAATTTAGATTAAATCTTTATCATAATTTTAATGTAATGTTTAAATAATTTTTATAGAATACTTGCTAATATTTTTTATTGATGTTGAAATAATAATGCACTTTTCTATTAAAATATACTTCAGTGTCAATGTTTCCCATCACCTTCTTTCTCTTTTTTATATCTTGGTAGAGTGTTTGAATAAATAGTTCTTAAAAATAATAATTTTTTTAAAACTGTAATTTTTTTAAATATACTTTTAACAATAAATAATTTTATTATCAGTTTTATAATCAAATTCATTTTAAAAAATTTTGAAATTTTTAAAAAAAAACAATCCATAATAATTTGAAAAATTTATTATTACACAATTTTTTATTCAAATTAATTTTTTCTATTGCTGACATAAATGTTAAAAAAATGCTGGAGATCATATGAAATTTATTTTGCACAAAATAAACATATTGAAAGTGAATTAAACTTAATTTTGTATTTGCAGCCAAATATTAGAATGATTAATTAAAATTAAAAAAATCATATATACAGTATATGCATTTTTAAAAAATACTTTTTTTTCTCTAGTTTATTACTGATAAATTAAAAACCTAATGTTTACATGTCCAGTTGTAAACCATACTTTTAATATAAAAAAAGAGGCACACGGAAATCTCTTTTTCATCACTCATATAATAGTTTGTGATGACATCATTTATACTATTATTAATTAATATTATTATTATTATTCTTTTTATAAATTCATTATATTGCAACTTAAGACATAATACATTGAATTGAGACAAATCATATTGCTATTTTTTAAAATAAATAAATAAATTAATAACTACAATATTATAATTACATCTTTTGTTTTAATATTGAGTTTAAGCTACTGATAAGAACATTCATATGCAACTTAATTCACTGCAGAATAAAAATACATTACATAATAAGCAATACTATAATAATAAAATTTGTAAAGCTTGTATTTCACAATCAATTTGTGATCTTAATTTTCTCCAAATACATTTTTTATCTTAGTTTTACATTATTAATATGTATATGAAATCAAGCAATGTTACACTGTCTTGTTTTTAAAATTTGAATTTATTAATGATAAGAAAATGATTGAAAACATGCAGAAAAGAAAAATATAATTAATAATAAATAACAAAAGAAAAAAAAAACTTATTTAGAAGTAAATAAAATAAAAAATCAAAAGGCAAAAAAAAAAAAAGAAAATGAAAGAAAAAATGCTGGCATAAAGCTGTAAATTAAAGCCATTTTAATTATAACAAATTAATTAATAACTATATTTAGTCAAATGTTATATGTAATAAAAAATTTGGAAAATTGTTTGTAAATTTCAGTCTAGATTGATAGTCAGAAAACATATTGTTAATTAAAAGCTAAAATCAAAACTTTAAGACTTTTTTTTTTTCTTTGATTGAAAATCTATAAATTTATAGGAACAAAAATTAAAAATATATCTAATTATAATACACTTGCATTAGGAAAAGTAATTCCTTCTATTTCCTCCAGAACAATCTATATAATTGCTGGCACTATGCTTCCAAAATGTATATTCAGGTATGAAATTTTTTTTTTACAATTGTGGGTTTTTACAGTGTGTTGAAATTGGATTTACTTTCACAGATTCCAAAAATTGTCTTTATTTTTTTATATTATTAAAGCTTGTGATACTAACATTTTAAATACCTTAAAGTTTGGATTTGCTTTTACATCATGTAAGAGTTGAAATTAAGTTTAGAGTCATGTGATGCTTTGTTTAGCATACTATATATTGCAAAAGCATACATAAGTGCATATATTTACATGTATGCAGAATCTTTTTTTTCCCTGGATATAAAATATATGTGCAATATGAAATAATGTTTGTTATTTTTTTATTGAGCAGACAGGCATTTGTAAGAAAAAATAATTTTCAAGTGTGATCATAATAAGCTAACCCTATCAGACCCATTCACATGGAAAAACTAATATGTTTTTAGTTTCCTTCAGAAAATCACTCCAAGAACATTCAGCTCTTGAAACCCTAGAAAAAAATACTTGTTCCACAATATTAAATAAATTACAATCAAGAACATCTATTGTGAGCAAGCTCAATCAATTTAACTTCAGTCTAATAAAGAACATAAAAACACAAACTGAAAAAATAAGTCTACAGATCAATTCAAGTGAGGGTTGAAAAGAAAAACTTCTGATAACTTTTTATATGTCAAAGCTTTGACCAGGAAGCGAACCTGGGCCCAGCTGCTTGGAAGACAGCTATGCTAACCGCTAGGTCACCAACACTTAATAAACTACCAGTCAAAAAACAAGGACAATTTTGAATCCAATTTTATAGTGAAATTCACAAGCTGACAATGAACATAAATTAATTTTTAAACGTTTGCTCATATGCTGGATATGGGATAACTTTGGTTTTATCTAATAACTGCAAACAATCACAATAGATTGATTCATTATTGAAAATCAGACTATGAATCACATAGACTAAGTTCTATTTTAAGTTCTACTTACTCACAATATTAGAAAATTGGAGTCAAAGTAAATGATCAAATCTAATCTGTTTGCATATAAATTATATTCTTCTTTTAAATAAAAAAAATATTCATTAATTTTATGGTATCAGAGAGCTGAAACTGAGGAAAACAAAAACCTATTCATTAATTAATTGTCTTATTATGGAACTTTTGCGCTAGTGGCAATGTTTCAAATTATGTCACAACAGGTGTGATTTTTATAAGATCATTGATTATATTCAATAAGCAATTTAATAATTAGCAATTTTTTAACAAAGATATTGATGGAAGTGTATAATGACTGCAATGGTAATTTTTTTTATAACAAAAATCATTGTATGCTATCTAATTGTCTGTCTAAAAAAATAATGTTCATTTATTAACTTGGAAGCACATAGCAGCAAAAAAAAAAAAAAAATCATCATTTATTAGAGCAAACAACTGAGAACACATTTCTTATATATAGTAAGAAAATTACTTATATTTAAACTTTAAATCCGCAATTACAAGCAATATTTAAAAAATCCATAAAAACTATAAATGTTCAAATTGAGAGCGTACAGTCATTTCAACTGGATGAATAAGAATTTGAAAAGTAACTATAATTTTGATCAATTATAGTTCTTATCAACTTTTAAAAGCATTATTATTAAACAAATGGTTTAAAATCAATTTATAAATATAAGATAAAACAGTGAAAAAAAAAACAACGGAATATCTGGAATATTGTAAAATGGTATTAAAAAAGAATTAATAGTGATATAAGATAATATACCTATGAATGGACAAGAAAAGAACAAAAATTTCCAAAGTATAAAATATCTTGATATTGGAAAAAAATTAATTCAGCAATAATAAGAAGCTATTATTAAAAAAATATTATGAAATGTGTCCAAAGAGTTCTACAAATAATAATAATAATAAAAAAAAATACAAAGCAAATTACTACACACAAATTGCTAAGCTTTTTAAATGATGGAGATATGCAATTAAATAAATCTATGAAGAATGAAAAAGCTCCAGAAAATGATGGATTTAGCATTGATATTTTAAAAAAGGAAACATTCTAGTTTTGAAAATGATTAGTAATAATCATTATTGTATTTATCTGAAATGGATGGAGTCAAAGTTGTGAGTGGAGGAAGTTTGAGAATGGTAAATGAAAATGTAACAAAATATAAAAACTATATATCAATGATTTAAATGATAAAAATATACCTGATGACTAGAATGCAGTAAGAGTGTTGATTTTTAAATCAAAATGATAAAGAAAATATCAGTCTTCCATCCTTTTTATACAAAATCTTTATCAAAGTAATTATAACTTGTCTTCAACAAATTTTGGATTCAAACTGACCAAAAGCGGAAGCTAGGTTTAAAGGTGGTTTTAACATAGGATCACAGTCAAGTAATAAAAAAAATTATAGAAAGGTCCAGTTAATATAAATTTCCATTACGATGCCTTGGATTTGTAAATTATGAAGAGACATTTCATTCTATAAGCTATTTTCACAACGATTAAAGTTTTGCGTTATCAAGATATAGATTCAAAATATTATTTTCTGAAATATATTTTTCAAAATACAATAACAATGACTAGATTATATGGTAACAGTAAGAAGATTAACATTAATAAAAGTCTTTAACAGAATAATTGCACATTTCCAAAACTTGTTAATATTTTGTGGACTAAAATGAGAGGCCATAGAAATAAAAATACATGGAGATTATTCAAGTAATATAGAATTTGCAAATGATGTGGTTGATTTTACAACAACTACTTCACATCTTCAGGAAACATTGCAAAAGTTATCAGAAAAAAAAAAAAAAATAGGACTAAAGTTTAAAATAATGTTAATGGATTTGCTCAGAAAAACAAAGATAAAAATTGATAACTATAAATTAGAAGAAGTTAATAATTATAAATACTTCAGTCAGATTATTAATAGAGATGGAAGCATAATACCGAATTAGTCATACAATTAAACTTGAATGAAATGCTTTTGGTAAAAATAACTTAATATTAAGAGGCAATACATATTTATACCTGGAAAAAAAAAGTTTTAATAGACACATTTTATTGAAGTCTTATTTATGGATTTTAGACTTGAACTCTTAATAAAAAAAAAGCAGTATGAAGACTTTTTGACCACTTAATAAAATATAGAGAAATGAATGTTGAAATTAATAAGAAAATACTGAAAGCAAAATATTTGGATGGGAGAACCAATAGATATTACTGACATCATTGAAAGAATTAAGAGACAAAAATGGATCTAGGCTGAATATATTGTTAAACTGGATTCCAGGTGATTGGAAAAGACCTAGAGAGAGACCATGTGGAGATGGATATATTGTATGAAATAAGGAAGTTTGCTGGTATAAATAAGAATAGAAAAATTACAGACTGAAGAAATTAAACTTGGAGAGACTTTCATTCTGCAGTTGGACCAATAATAATTGAAAATGATCATCAGGTAAAACAGTCAACTCCAAATCTATCCACAGAAGAATAAGAAAGTAGAAGACAATATTTATTAAATTACTCAAGAGTCAGATGAGCAGATTTTTGTAGTGCTCCCTGCTCTGATCCTCTAACTAATAACAATGTTATTACCATATCAAATACTATAGAAGTCATAATTTTTTTTCTAAAAACAGCAGAACAAAGAAATTTATATTTTTTCCAATTTCTTTTATAAAAAAATATATAAATTTTATTCTCAATTAATTTTTATGAACAAAGTCTTACTTTTAAATTGAAACTACAGATTATTTAGACGGTTGTTTCTTGACTTTTAAACTCTTTCTTTTATATAGAGTATTTGAAATGCTAATTCAGCATAATTTTAAGTCATGGAAGATTGTAGCAGCATAAATATGGTGGCTAGATTTGTCGACAGAGAAGCTTCTTAATATCAAGTTATTACTGCCCTTCTCTCTGTTTATTTATGTAGAGTACTTGTTTCAATTTTTAAGTATACTATAATATTAACTAAAAGAGTTTTTAATAAACAACCTTAACCCTTAATCTTCTCGGGCAATTTGTTTTTAATCAATTTAATCTTACTTAAGTAGTTTACTAATGCTAATAAGAAATACAAATTTGTGCTTTACTTCATTTTTTTTTTCATGAAACATATTACACTTTGCTAATAAGCGTACAATATATTTATGGAAGAGATTTAATAATTTATTACCAATATCAGAAGATAACTATATCGAAATATATTTCAGAGAAGCGTATAATCTTCAACTGAAACTGTTGATCAGAATAAATAATGCACGTTCCATTATGACAATCTGTAAGGTATGTGATAATATATTTTTCCATGCCAAAAAAATAGCAGATTTACAGCCCCCCCCCCAAAAAAAAAAAAAAAAAAAAACTCAAAATGAAAATAAAATAGTGTTTCAAATGTTGCCCAATCTAGTATTAGTGACCTTCTCTAATAAAAACTGGCTAATAATAGACAAGATCAGCAGAAAATTTATAAAAAGCTTAACAAGTAGCAATATCTGTAGGTGTATAATATTATGCACATTTACTATAAATAAAATAATGTATTGATTTTAATTGCATTTTTACTTATCATGGAGTAATACTGATGGCTTAAAATATTCAAAAGAAAATTCTTATCAAGTTTTTATTATAAATTTTCTACATTATCAGACAAAATTTAGTTAACTAAAATCAATTTAAACTATTTTAATTATTTTAAGACATTATGCTACTTAAGAAATAGATAAGATAATCTTTTAGACTTGAATGATCAAGAAGTGCCATTATATAGAATCCTTTTTCCTGACATTTGACAGATATTCAATTAATGATAAAACCTTTGGGGAGTGTCTGTAAAGAGTACTATTGATTACCAATCGGCTGATTTTTTTGCTAAAAATTATCTAACTACTTGACTGTCTAATTGATTAAAAAGTTTCTTTTAAAAATTCATGCAATAAATACCAACTTCTTTCAAATACCTGCAATAATTTATTTTAAAATGAAGGTTCCATATGACAAAATAACATTTGAGTCTACAGACGCAATACTGTTGAATAAATTGACGCTCAGAGCAGAACTGAGCTAAAATTTCGAAGGTGTCTTACTTATTGTATATGAATTAATATTATTTATTGTTCTTAGTGTTAGTTCCCAACATTTGACTTTTATTATTTTAACTCTTAAATTTGTCATAATTAAAATGTAAACAAATAACGATAAATTCCTTGTAAAATAAAGCCAAAATAAATAAATTAATTAAAAAAAGCAAAGATGCATATATATAGCAAAAGATAGTGATGAAATGGGGATGGTCAGGCAATGACCTTTAATTTAAATCAAAAAACAAACATATACAAACAAATAATACAGACAATAAATACAATAACAAACAGAACAACATGATCAAACATAAAAAAACAAAACTTTATTTTCATTTACAAGCCAAACAAAACAAACAAAAAGAATAGTGATGTGCAAATCAAATCAAGGCTGCTTCATTTGCATAAATATTGCATTTTTTCCCTCATATGTTTTTTCTCACAAACAGCCGCAAGCTAAGCTTTAAAAAGAAAAAATAACTATAATATAGCGTATTTCAATGAATGCCAACTTCAAAAAAAAAAAAAACTAGCTAGCGCGAAGAAGAAAATGTAAAACTAAACAATAAATAAATTCAATTTAATTAAATTTTATTTATAATTTAAAACTTTCATTTCATATTATAATGAATTAAAATTTAATTAACAAAAGTGATTAAATTTAGTAAAAATATAAAACGAAAATATTGCAAACTTTGTAAAATCTTTTCGTTTACGCATAAGCTCGTTTATCTGGGTATGCACAAATAAATACAATATATATATGAATACAGTTTTCAGGTCTCCTCTATATTTGAAATTACTAATTAATATTTCCACCAGATCTCAACAACCATTATCTATTTTAGATAGAACGGGTAGTTCACTGAAAGTTGGTGTTGCTCAGACAGATCGCCTGCCACACATTTAATTATTTCACTTAATCTGAAATTTAGAAGGGATCAGTTTTAAAAAAGAGGTAGTAGATAATTAATTGAAATGTTTTGGTTTTTGATAAAAATATTTTATAAAAATTTTCCACATACAGTAGATGAAAGGTTTATCTTTTCATGATAGTTATTAATGAAATCAAATGTCTATTCTCTGATAGTGTATATCATATTTGGATAAAATATTAGCATCAATCAATTTTATATCACAATTAATAAGCAGAGTGCTAATAACCATGATGATTGTTATTTTATGATTTAATATATAAATATCTTTTTAGCTCAGGTATGATGATTACTGATATCCATGGAAGATTTACAAATCTCTCAAAATATTTTAGAGATATGATGAGCATCAAGATAATTGAATCCTTGGGTTTTGATGACAAACTGTTTTGATATTGTAATGTTTTAAAAGATGACAAATCTGTTTGATTTGCAAGGTTCTCAAATACACATTAATTATTGCAATGGAGTCCATCTACCTTATTACTAGTCACAATTTTCTTTTACCATCAATCTTTCGAATGTGATATACTTTTCTAACAAATTAGATAATCTCATGATTTGATCAAAATATGACAATTACATGAATTTATTTGTAATTATCTTAAGAACATCTGGATACTCTTGTTTATAGTTTTAACAGCATGTGTCCACTTGATATCAAGAAATCATGAATAAAATTAATTTTTTTTACTAAATACATTTTATCAGACAACATAATTTGTAAAAAAAAAAATCTCTTACAAAACATATTTCCAAAGTATCATAATGAGAGGAATTTTTCAAATATATATTTATATGTGCATTTTTTTCTTAAATTAAAGGAAAGCTAGAGAACCATCATATTTTAAACAAAAGCATCAAAAAGGATTAATTCACCTTTGTTTTCTATTTCCATACTAAAGTTTATATGTAAATGGAGAACGGTGATATAAACTAAAAGCATGCCAATTTTTTTTTACCATGTAATCATATGGCGAAAGTATCATAAAGAAAAATTTGGAATTTTATACTAACACCAATCTTCACAATCATATCAACTTTTGGAAATGGAATCAGAAAAACATCTCACTTTTCTTAATATTTTTGTATCCAAAGAGTTTGATGGATCCTTTAACATTTTTTATTTTTAGATAAGCACAGATATTTGAAAGCTTTCTTTCTCTATCATCCTCAGATATTTTCTGTAACAAAATCAGATATTCTACTGATTGATAAAATGTATTTAAATCCCCCCCCCCCACCATATCTTGGTATCAGTAGATATAGTGCTAAAACTATATATAAGCAGAGCCATCCATTATAATAATCCCAATAATATTTTTAAAAAAGGACTTTCTCAATTAAGACTTTGTCTGTCTAACTTCTTAATTAATAAAATCAATGATATCTAAAAACAATAAACTTTCAAAACAGTTATCACTATTAAACAAAAAAATATTAAACTAAAATCCATAGATTTTATCTTTTTCAGAGTCTGTTCATTTTATAAATAATCATCATATTGGCCATAACGTAAAATTTGCTAATATTAAAATTTTATTCAAACATTAAAAAAAAAGGCATATGGCATTATTGCTCAGGAGTTCATAAGATGTTTGAGTCTCAGACCTGCAAGTGCCAGAATCGATCCTCGGACCTCCCGATCCCAAGCCAGGACACTCTACCAACTATGCCAAACCATGGAAAAGATAATGAGAGTGTCTTAATATCACTAAATCCTTCAGTGCCAACTGTATTACCCAAATAAAGGCAGATAGGATTTAGCTGCAATATCAGTATTAAGTATATTAACATCTTTCCCATATGAAACTTTTCATTTTAACAAACACACACATATGTAGACTAATTTGATATTTGATTACTAACCCTTAATTCATGAGTCTGTCAATATAACATTGCATGAGACCTCACAGAGAATTGGCCTATTGAATTCTTTGTTAGGCTAAAATTAAAAGCTTTGGATTGCAGTCTAAAATGATGGTATATATAAACTCTATTATAAAAGTATGTTATATTTTTAAAATAAAAATAAACTGGAAAAAAAGAAATAGTGGACAATTTCAAAGTGGAATGTAAAGACTTATTTATCAAAGATTTCTAAACAAATTAGAATTAAAAAAAAAAAAGAGTAAAGTGAAAAAATGATTATTTTCCAATACAATACTACTAAATTTGTCAAAGAAAAGTACGGAATATTCTACTATAAAGTAAAAATCAATAGATAATAGCTAAAACAAAATAGAGAAGCTCGAGTTATGGCTATCAGAAGAGACTGAAAACAACAACTAGAATTATGACTTTGGCCATAATCAAATTCTGATGCTGATTAATAAAGAAAGACTATAAAATATATTTTAGAAAAAAGTGCCAACAAGCATAAAAAAAAAGAAGAATCAATTGTTCTAGGAAAGAAAAGAGATAGAAAATATGCTGATGAAAAAATAAAAATCTGTCAAGAAGTGCTGTCATAATTGAAGGCAGATTAAAAAAAACAATCTCTACTTAAAATTACTAGTATTTGGACATTGATTTAATATTGTGTCAAAGAATATTAGAGTTTTTAATTTACACTAGAGTTATGCTTTAAAATTGTCACAAATTTTAACATGATAACAAATTGTAAATATTTAGTTAAATTATATTATTATATGGTTTAATTAAAGAAATGTTTCAATAATAAACATTTTATTTATGTATAAACAATTTATTACAAAAAAAAAAAAATGTTTTTACTGGTCAACTTTTCATTTATGAGTATAATGTATTATCTTTCAACTTAAATTGAGATGAGCTATGATAAGTAATAGAATAAACGTTTTTATTTATGTAAAAAAATATAATCAGATGGTCAAATACAAAATAAATAAATAGAAAAATCTTTAATTATTCAGTTTTTTTAAAAAAATAATTAATTTATAAACTAATCAAAGAAAAAAGATATACCAACAACCAAATTACTTCATATTATTAAAAAAATATTATATTAATAAATAACCACATTATTTGTTAATAATTTATAATAAAATAATTTTAGCAGTCAAAATTATTTATTAGTAAATAAATAATTAAATTATTACATTTAAAAGAAGCTAGAGAATTCTATGCACACACAGACACATACAAATGCATATTATAAACCCATTGTTATTTTAAGCATCGTCTCAACACTTATATAACCAATCCAGATTAAACAGAGGCCATTATTTTTCAACTAAGAATAGCTAAATTTCATTTATAAAGCAATAAATAGCTAGCTAGCTAAATGATAGTTACCTAAAAAGAACAATATGCTTACTTAAAAATCTTTAAAACAAAAATGTTACTAAGTTTACCCAGTTTGCAATCCAAGATCATAAACATTACTGATGAATATATTAATCAATACATCACATGGAGTTTTTACACCTAAGCTAATACTGGCAAAATAATCAATTTGAGTATATATAAACGCATGCAAATATATTACTAGTTAAATAAATATATATTATAAGTATAACATAGACATAATAAAGTTTACTTTTAAAAAATAGTTATTTCACAGAAGACTGTCAAGAGTAAAAGCATTCAATTTTTTTTCTACCTGACTTTACGTGAATGCAAATAAAAAAGAATTTTTCTCATAAGGAAGCAAGTCCTCTGTGAATAACAATCTTTTCTTTTTTACCTTTTTAAAGAAACCTAAACTATAAGTAAATTAAGCCATAAAAAGTCTTAAAAAAATTAAAATTCAATTTCTAAAATAATATCTGTATGGATCAGTTCTATGTACATGAATAAAACTAAATAATGTTTTTATACATGTATATATTTATTGCAAAAAAAATTTAATCAATTAATTAAAAAATATTTTTATCCTTATAAATTTTATATTAAAAGTTAATGCTGAATGATTTAATAAACTGAAAACTTTTCAAAAAGAAAAGTTTTATCTTGTTTCTCATATAGCACAACATTTTAAAATTCTTAACATATTTTTAAATTGTTGTCTATTTTAATATATCTCAACAGCCATGCCATTATTTGATATCCGAAATGTCAAACTTAAAAATGGAATTTTATTATTTCTAATATATAGTAGGTATAGCAGAGCAAAATGGTAGTCATGTTATAATACCATATATCTAGATGTAATTATAAATAGCAATATTTAAGCACTGCAAGCATTAAATAGCATATTTTTTAGCATGCATATATTTTTTTTTATAGAATTTTCATTACTAAACCAAAATTCGCAATACTAAAGCAATGCCATATTTGAAGTGAATTTATCTCAATCTTAAATTAACGAATCTAATTGTGATTCTTGAAATTTGTTGACAATATAACAAAGCTGATATGAAGTTTATTTAGTTTTGATAATACTTATCAACAACAACAACAACAAAAAATATTTTCTAAATTTCAAACTTAATAATTCTATACATATTAATAATAAATTCTTGAAAAAATTATTTTAAAAATTTATTCATTTATATATAATATACGTTTACACACATATTACTGCTAAAAGCCAATTATTTTAGTCTTTATTATAAGATACAAAATAAAAACATAATTTATAAATAAAATGTTACATCATGACCATTTTTTCTCCCACAATATTTTAAAGATGGCACAAATTATGAGATGAAACAAATGGAAAAATATGCTTTAATTTAATATTTATTTCAAAAGTAAGTTTTACTAATTCATTTTTGAATAATTTATATAACTCTTTGTCCAGTTCTAGAGCTAGATTCACACAGAAATGTCCAGTTCTAGAGCTAGATTCACACAGAAATGTCTAGTAAATTTTAATTTGAAAAAAGAACAAAATAATAATTTACACAAAAAATTCAATACATGATTCATAATTAAAACAATAAACATAAGTTACTAAAAAGTAAAAAAAAAAAAGAATATGTTTTTGAAAGGAAAAAATCAATGTATTAGATATTTCCATAAATGAAGATGGACTTACACATAAAATTATAACACATTTTATGGGTCTTATGTAATAACTTTTATTTTTTTTAAAAAAATAGCAAAATAAAATTTTCCTAAGATTACAGGGAAAAGTTTCCATGCATATAAAAGCATCAGTAAATGGAAAATATTTATTATTATCATCATTATAATTGAAATAACCATTTCACCATATAAGCAACAGTTGACAAGTTGTGTTCAGCAACACCATAATAATCAAATAAATTTAAAACTATATTATTAATCTGATTGTAATTTCAGAACTCATTTTCAGGATGATAATTATCTGGTTATTAATGAATAACAGACAAAAATTTGACCAATTTTAAATGTCTTTTATTAGAACAGTAGCAATCATATTCTAATCTTTAACAACTATCATAAAATTGTCAATTATTCTTTGTTTAAACAATTTGTTTTATATACATCATTAATAAAAAGTTTCACATACAGTGAAATCATGGTTTCCAATATATTTTGTTCCAGGCCCTCTTGCATAAATCATATATAGTGGCTCACATTTTATTGATAAACTCTTATTAGAATATATACTGTTCAATGAACTGCAAGCATACAGTATTTTTCAACATGCACACACACATATATATATATTGAACCGGATTGATTTCCGATTCAATGGTGTTATTACAAAAAAAGAAATTTATTACGCTTTTAATTTTCATTAAATGTTTAAGGTTTAAATTTTCATTATTATTTAAAAAGAGTACGTGTATCAAAATACACACGCATTTATATATAAAACGGATCATTTTAATGTTTATCGATTTATTTTAAAAGTTTTCTTATACCGCTTGTTTTTACTTTAAATCAATTTGATTTAAAAACAAGCTGGCTAGCTAATTGCATTCCTGTTGTTTTTATTTTAATTATTGTAAACAATTCTAAAAGCGGAGATTTGATTTTTATGTAGTTGTTTTCATTTCAATAATCCCTGGGTAGAATTCTTAGATTAGATTGAGCTGGAGATTAATATTTGCCCTGCCTTAGGCGTAGCATTCAACAACAAGGAAAGTGTTTGGCGGGAAATGGAGCAAGGTATAAATAGCCCCAAAAATTTGGACAGTTAGTTAATTCATTATTCGTAACTAGACAAGCTGTTTCTCAAGTAAAAGTTTATATCAGTTCGGACATTTAAATTCTTAAAGGAAATTAGCTGTTCAACAAGATGACAAATACTATACATGTTATCACCACCTGAATGGCTTGCTAACTCAAACAAAAGACGGATCCCTAACTTCCAAATTTGCTCCAGTAATGCCTTAATCATCTAGAAGAAGCTGGAACCTCTTTATCTCTACCTTGCCACTGTCTATGAACTTGAAATGAACTAGAATAATAGTGCGCACTCTAAGTGAACATTGTTTTACCGCAAGGTAACTATTTTCTTTTTATTCTTCCCAGGGTAAATTAATTCTCATTAAATCTCCGCTCAATCTAATTAAAAATCTGTGTTCATAAGCTTAAGTAATTTATATAGCCTAATATTTAATATTTGCTATGTTTTCTAATATTTTGTAGTGTGTCTTGGAATTGTAGTTTAAGATTCCAAGTTACTGTCAATTTTTGTTTATTGGAGAGTGACGAGTGAGTTTTCTATTTTTATGTAAGACTTTTATAAATGCTTACTTGTAATTATGTTATTATTCAATAATTAATTTTAAACTCTGTGTTTGCCCTATTGCTAAACCTCCAAAAATCTTTTGGCTGGTGACTTTATTATCTAATTTTCCGTAGGTGAAGATTTCGTTTCTTATATCTCTAAAGGTGGAAATTAGAATTAATCTTTTGGCTGGCGACTTTATTATCTAATTTTCCGCAGGTGAAGATTTCCTTTCTTATATCTCTGAAGGCGGAAATTAGAATTGTGTTTTTCTTTGTAATTTTATAAGTCGTCAGTAGGAAGATAAAATTTATCCCTTTTTAAATTACAGGTGAGCGATACTTTCATTCTGCTAAAGTATTTAAAACTTTTAATACTTTCGTACTCATGTGCATTCTCCGATAGATTTATTTTTGTATTTCTTACATGTGCTTTAAATTTATCAGAGCGTGTATTCAGAATTTGTTTGTAATTCATTTTCTTTAATTGCTGGGGCAGATGTAACTGGTTTTCTAATAATTTACTTGTCTCTTATTGAGACCTTTAATTATGAATTTTAGAGTAATTTTCGCCAATAGTTTGGCTAGGATTCACCAGTTTTAATTGTTTTACTTCATTTCAATCATATTTTTTGGTTGTTCTTGAGGTGGATCAATCACCGTTATTTTAAACGTAATAATAGGTGCAGCTCATACCGACATAAGGACATTCGGGGTCTGACCATTTTTGGACCTCGAAAAGCTCGTTGGCACTGGTTTCTTTGATCTGTTTTATGAGTGTATTGTTTAAATATCTGAAAGTGAAAACCAATGTTTGGATGAATTCTCGGCTGAATAAAATTTGCTTCTTCCCTTTATAATTCGTTTATTAGAAGATCAGTCGGTCTGTCATAGCTTTGCCTTTGGTATTTCTGGTACACGCCTGAGTTAATCCTATTTATTGCATCGTAAATAAATTATACTTCATAATTTTATTTTCTCTTAATAAAATTTTGAAATTTGTTTAAACTTAATTTGGATGATGTTTGTCTTTGTGTTTTTGTCTCAATTGTTTAAACAATTTAAGATCTCTTGTTTCTCCCTGAGTCTAGTCGGCGCAAACCATCATCATCATCTATTCTGATCACAGCAAATAAATTTTCCAGATACGTAGTGATTTGGTGGCGCCCTCTGTATCAGAATAGATTGAGTATCTGGCACAATATATATATATAACAGATGCTTTTTATATGAATAGTATGCATATATAAATTAAGATTATAGTACAAATAAAATGTTAAAAAATTGTTAATAATATAGTTATTAATAATAAATTGAGGGGACACATTTACACATATTTTGTTGAGGGTGTGTTCTCTCATCATTCATTGAAAAAAAATAATTAAAATTATTGTTCCATATTTTTAATTTTTAAATTAAATAAATAACAAAATTGTTTTTTCATTACAATTCAATATGCTTTTTTTTTAACAATGATTGTTTTGTGTCATAGAAACACATTAGCCTTATTATTAAGAAATTAAGATCTCTCTAATTATTTTGATATTTAAGTCAGTATCAACTTTAGATGTATTCTAAAATTTTGTAAAACTTTTAGCATTCTATTTAAAAAATATTTTATTATGTGAAATATTGCACATCAAATCAGAAAGGATAATAAAGAATGAATACAAGGTATGTGTTTTCAACATAAATTGTTGACATTTTATTAATAAACATAATCATGTTACTCTGAGATGAAAAAATAAGCTGGCTTATTGCACAATTTGTTTTCAAATTTTAATTTTTTTAATAAGATCATGTATACTGTTCACACATGGAAAAATGTCTGATTATGTATCATAAAATGTACTAAACTGATGAACTTTAATGTTTACATTTTTTTTTTTTGGATAATGTTTAACTGAAGTCATGTATACTGATAGTTTGTAGCTTCATTGTACTTAAAATCAAATGAAATTAAAAAAAAAAAATCACATTATTGGCTGCTTGGAAAATCATGTGTTATTTGAGCATTAGAAATGATAGGTTGAACTTCATCCAGGCATTTTTCACTTTTGAATCAAAAAATATGATATTCCAAGATCAAAAGTAACAGGTTGAACTTCAAGCTGACTACTCTGTTTACTTACAGATGGCTAATTTGAATGATTAGTCATGCAAAAAGGCATGTATAAAAGATTAGGCAGTTTCATTGCTGTATGCTTTACTTAATGGTGGAGCCACAATAAATACAGCAAACTATATTAAAATAAAGTAACTAATAAGCGTTATTTTTCTTCATAAAAACCTCAAAACAATATAAAAACAAAGAAATACGTTTGTTTGAAAACATGAAAATGACGTAATTTTTTGCAAACAAATATGTTTGAAAACTTAAAAAAAAAAACAGTATAAAATTTATTTAAAAAACACACCTTCAGGGAAGACATTAAATTAATGAGGAGTTCACATACAATTCTGTAATAAATTGATAATAATTGTTGGCAACAAATCCTTTATTAATTTAAATCCCAAAAGGCACCCATGTCCACATAGTAATTCACAGAAATAAATGCAAATGCATAAACAATTCTAAACCCACAAACTGGAGGATGAGGGAAGCACAAATTAAAAATGTTTCTTTAAAGAAATTGTGAATAGGCCTCAACTGGCAAAAACAAACATCGTTAAAATAAATTAAATTAGTAAACAAAGAACCAGCTAATAAATACATTTTTAATCCATAAAAAGGGGCGCAGGGGCATTTATGTTAATCAAAAGTGTAAAAACTATTTATTTAAATAAATTGTAAATAACCCATAACTAATTTTTTGTCTTTGCCAACAAAATTTGAGATAGTAACTACTCTAAAAAACTATTTAATTTATTAATAGATATATACCTACACTCATACAAAAAATTTAAACAGTTTTAAAGAAATTCATTGCTTATATAAATCTTGATTAAATCTGGACTTTTTACTTTTCTTTTGCAATTTCCTTAAAGAGAGATCCACAACTGTGAAACAAGATTTTTGTGAAATTGAAGAGTTTTAAGACTTGAATTATCATTAGCACATGTTCAAGTTTATTGACTAAAGCATAGTTTTTTAATCTATTTATATCATATCATTATGTACATGATCAATGCTCAACATAAGTACTCAATCAGAGAGTTGATTCAAATACTATCATGAGTTCTAATAATATAGCATTATCTAACAGTGGAGTGTGGAAATAGTGTTAATCAAAGTTGAGGTACAATTTCTTTAAACATATATTTTGTACTTTTTTTGGACTAATGTAAAATAATTTATTTTGAAAACCAAGTTTTTAAAGTAAGTCTCTACTGGTGGATAGGACCAAAGCTCGTCGATTTTATAATCAAGTTTAACTTGTCCTCCTTGCCCACCAGTCACTTTTTGGTGATGCAAAGAGGATTTTGTCAAATAAGCCCCATGTGTAAACTCTGTAATATGCATGAAGAAACACTGGAGCACATCTTCTATGCCTGCTCGTACCTGAGTTGCACTAGAAACAAAATTATCGCAAACATTTCCTCTGGCTGTGGCAATGTCCTGTCAATTGATTGAGCAATTAAAGAAGGAAACTATGCAACTATCAGGCTAGCGGCATGCCTACTACATGCCTTATGGATCACCAGGTGCCAGCATACCTTCAGACAAGGACATAGTGATCCTTGGAGAACTTTTAAAACAATACTAATAAGCATGAAGAACAGAGATAGACTTCTTGTGTCAGAGCATCTCTTTGTAGACACATGGGCACAGATTATCATTTGTGACGATGAGACAACATCTCAGACTACTGTGCAAAATGTTATGAAGACAATGCCACACAGATTGGTTGCAAAACTTTGATCTTCTATATGAAACTATTGTAATTACCAAATGTAGCTACCTGACACTGTAAATTTTTTCTTAATAAAAAAAAAAAAAAAGTAAGTCTCTAGTCAAAATATTATGCACAGAAGATGAAAATATGTTTGAAAACGAATCTGATAGTAATTAATTGTCTGTTGAATGAAGACTTTTTCTAAAAAAGTACATTCTTTTCATATTTTCAAACATATTATATTTGTCAGTCTTTGTTAGTAATTTTTTTCAGATAAAATGAAACATCAATTAACTTATTTTAATATAGTGGTACATACATTGTAACTTCATTAATAAAGTATATCATCTTTGTTACAGGAACTCTTAAATCTTAAACTGCACAGGGCACTAAAATTAATAATTGTTAAATTATTAAAAAAAAAAAAATGAGAAAACTTATTTTAATATAAAATTTCTATATGTGATTACTTTCTTATTATGTAGAATTAGATTCTATAGAAATAAGATAGAGAAGTTATCAAAAAGTAATGTTTGTTTTTAAAACTACTACAAAGTAGCTACTAGTCAAAAATTTCATTGCTGACATATGATATGGAATCATACAGACAATTTTTGTATATGAGATCAATTGGGAGAAATAGTATCCATTGCTACATGCTATTCATTTTAACTAAAAAGGGGAATAAATATATAAATTATTAAGAAAAAAAAAAAGACAACAAACATTAAACAATATATTTGCCTGAAGATTTGTGATGATGACATTTTAATTGTATTTGTATCTTGAACTATTTCCATCACCTACTATTAAATGACTGAATGCCTTTAGAAAAATTTTAAACTTTATTTAAACTTCCCAATTACATTCAATCCTTGGGAATAGCACACAGGTTAGTATATACAAAATATTTCAAGCAGTATTATTCTTTCTTTTTTAGGTGTTGCTGGCCTGACCAGTGACAGTAATAACATGGGAATTTAACCTGGATCTTTAGAATCTTGGATAATAAATTTTAAGGTAATGCTGTAACCAACTGGGTCATGCCAATATATAAATACAAACAATAAACAAAAAATAGTTATATACATTTTCAAAAAACTTTTACTAGAAATATATAAGTTAAAATATACAACAATAAAAATTTTAATTGAAATTGCCATCTCTTAAAATGCTAATAATAATTACTGCTAAATGGATCAATATTTTTATTTTACTGATAAATATATAGTTCGATAATTTTAATAGAAAAGGAAAATAACTTTTAACAGAACAAAAGGTTAAAGGTATTATGAACCATTTCAGAAGATTTTAGTTTTAAAAATAAAATTTATTAAACTTTAAAATATATTAAAATGTTAATAACCAATATATAGTTACAGTTTGTTTTGATGCCATATGACATTCAATAGTGATATCTGTATGCTCTCTGTTCAAAATACCACCTGTGGCATCCTAATAAATCAAGACTTTGACTTTATATATGTAAAATACATTATTCATTTTTGGCTTTTTAAAATTTGTTTATTAATTTTTTAATAGAGAAAAAATCCCTTTATATTACAAAATACATCAAGTTATAACTCAATATTTCACAAAAACTAGCTAAAATTTTATAAAATCTATTTTTATAGTACACATCATCTCATCTTTAAATCTATTTTTAAATATTTTTACGAGAATTAACTATAATTATTTTCAATTCCGATATGATTTTATTTAAATTCAAAGAAAAGTTAACTAATTTCTATGCAATATGGAAAAAATCCTAATTAAACGCAATTTATATTTAAGAATAGATTTAAGTTTATCAATATAAAGTTTTTCTTTAAACATTCTTTCAGTATATTTTTTATAGTTAACTTGTTTTCTATTTTTGAAATGTAAATGTATTAAAAAAATCGTTATCATATATATGAAGCTTGAATCTAATATTTAATTTATTTTTGATTATCATTTCTTTTCTTATTATTACAATTATTATTTTAAGTAAAATCTTTATTAACAAAAAACAAAAATTATATATATATTTACAATAATTATTTGCATATAAGTTTAAAATTATAAATTCTCATATTTATTTATATTTTATAAACTTCTTCTGTACTTAAAATTTTTTTATTTTTAAATATATTATTTCCATAATTCACATGGAGATAGACAAGTATTTGACCAAGTATTTACTTCAATCATTATTAAGTTTTTTTAAACCAATTATTATTTTTTATTAATGAAAATCAGTTCACACCTTATTCTCCATATTGTTTTTAGAGCATAATACCAAAACCATTGCATTATGTGGATTAAATCTTTTAATATTATTTCTTATTTCTCTTTTAAAATTTATGTATGGAGTATAAAATACTTTTGATTTTAAAAGTTTAAATGTTACACATTCTTCAAACAAATGAAAAAAGGTTTTTTCTTTTCTCTTACAAAAAATACACGAAGTTCCAAATTCATATTTAGCTGATCATTTAAATAAACATTTGGTTGGTCAGAAGCCATTTAATAATTTGAAACAGAATTTGATATATGGTTGTGGAGCATATATTTTATGAAAATTCGTCATCACTGACACTTCTTATCCAAGTGTACTGAACATTGTCTATTAGGCTTTTTAAATCATCATATCTGCAAGTTTTTGTATGTTATAAATATGTTACCATAAAATGATCTGTCTTTTTCAGTTTTATTAATTAAATAAGTATCTGGTGATGATGGATTGAAACATTGTCTTATAATATTAATGTTTTATCCACCAGTCTGACTGTGCCAATGTTATATCTGCAAATATGACTGTGCGGTCAGCAAATAACTATGTTCAATTCCCATGATGTTCTCTTACAACAAATGCTCTGCTGTGGATGCTCTCCAACGAATGCTCTGAATACACTCTGTATTCTCTGCAATGGATGCTCTCCAACGAATTATCTGCAACGAATGCTCTGCCATGGATACTCTGCAACGAATGCTCTCCAACAAATGGTTTGCAACGAATGCTCTGCAAACAGATGCTCTCCAATGAATGGTCTGCAATGAATGCTCTCAATATCTCCGCTGTGGTCTCCCCATCTCTGTGGGCTTTTTCAGCTACACCCGTGGACTACATTTCCACTGGGCACTGGTCATTAACCACAAGCACTGACGCGAGATATCTCTACTGTAGTTGTACTCAAATACTGCATGACTGCTCTCTACTGGAGTTGTCCTCTAATTACTGCCCTGAGTAGTTGTTACCCAGTCTTCTTATCACTTTCTGATAATTGCAACATTGTCCAATAAGGCACAATCTCTTATCTAAAAATATTTGCAATCAGCAAATATTTCTTGGAATTGTCGATCGCCATTACATCAATGTCTTAATTAAATTCCACAGTTATTAGCGCACGATCTAAAACAACCTCTCGAATAAATTATAGTTTTTTCTGGAGTGCATAAACATGTCTGCCATTTTTACAAAACACTACAATTAATATACGTTCACACTTTTATATATGATACATATAATTTTGAATCAATAAGAATGAAGCTTCTTTCACTAAGTGGTAATTGTAATATTGAAAACACTCATACATAGTGCATATCAATGGCATTATAAATTCTTGTTTTAGTAATTTCATAAATCTTAACTGATGAGAAGGATTTAATTTTTTCTTATTGATTTTATCAATTGCCATCTTGTTTATATATTGATTCATACCTGTGACAAACAAAATTAGATTCCTAAAAAAACACTAATGGACTTGCTGGTATTCAGATAGTTTCTTTCTACCTGTAGTCAGTTGCCAAGCTGCAAAGTTAGATGATAGTATAGAGAGTCCTGTTTCTCTTTGAAAATTATTCAGGATATTCATAAAAATTTGAATATTACATACAGTCTAAAAAATTATTACATCATCAATAGAAACTATTTCCACAATCTTCACATGTAAATGAGGAAGATAAAGATCAGATACATGATTTCCAATATCTTTGAGAATCTGATCTATGTATGTAGCTAATGATTATTCTTGTGGTATTCCTTTTTCTGTAGTAAAAAAAATACTGGGAATCTCATATAATTCTTAATTGCAATTGCACTGTTTTTAATATAGTTGCTTAAATTAAGTGTTTTGTGGTAACAATTGTTTTAGTGCTTTAAATACCTAAGTATGTCCAATTTACCAAATCAAAAGCTGATTTAAAAGCAATTTTCACTGCAAAATATTCTGTCAGTTTTAATTCTCTGACATATTTAAGTGCTTCCTGGATTGTCAATATGCATTCCTTGCTCTTCTTCCTTTTATAAAATGATGTATAGTTGATAGTTTTTATTTATCAACTGACATAATGTTTTCAATAATACTATATCTAATATTTTGGAGTCAATATTTTTGGTGGAGATATGTCTTAGATCTTCTATGATTGGTGTGCATTTAACTTTTTCTTTTATTACAATAAACATTATTATTTTATTGATGTGTGGCTAAACAATTTTTTCATAACACATATGATTACAAACCTCCACATTTCTGGTATCAAGGCTTAATACATATGTTTATAAATAGATGATAGGATTGCATCATTTGCAATAATTATTTTCATCTTTAATTTATTAATCTCTTCCTGTATTGCTTCTTTAGTTATATATTCTTTATGCTCAAATTTACAATATATTCCTTTATACTCACAATATTACAATTATAATCAACACATACATAATTTCATATATATTATTCAAACTTTTATTTTTGATTTCATTATTATAATTAAATAAATTATCAATTTTTTTTATATAATGAATTTATTTTGACATAGAATTTATATTTTTTATGTATATGACTTAATTTTTTAAATTTATTTTAATTGACTGTTTTTCATTGTAATCATTATTAATTTTATTTTTATTTGTTTGGAGGCTTATTTATGATATCAATAGAATAATAATCAATCTCTGTTTCTTTCTTTTTTATTATTTCAGTTTCATTTAGTAATATTTTACTGTCTGAATATATTTTACTTGCTCTAATTGTATGGCTTTCAATAATATTTTTGTAAAATTATTTTGTATATGCTTAAATCTCCAATAGTTATAATATTAGACTTGATTGAGGCTGTTTAATGGTTTATATATTGATATATATACAGAAAATACATTTAAACAAAATGATTTTAAGTTGAAATATGCAGCTAATAAAAGTATCGAAATTCTTATCATGTATTTATATACTAAGAAGTATTACAGCTGTATTAGTTTTTTTTTTAAAAAAAACTGCATAAAGAAGATATAATTGATAATTCCCAATATACATACACATATAAATACATATTTTTACAGAAAGATCTAAAGTGCTAAACATTTAAAACAGATGATGTTCAAGCCAACACAACATTAAGTTCAAGCATGCCATGCTGCTTATTTTGGGACTTCTTAAAAATTGTTTTCATCTTTTTCATAATGACTACAGGAAATGTGCATTTGAAGGATTAATCTGATAAGCATACAAATTGACTCACGTAAAAAAAAAAAAAAGGTTTGATTAACTTAAATAAGTTGGAAACTATATGCATGTCAGAAATTATAATGAATACTCCTTCTTACATTTCAAGCATATGGCAACAGACATTGAAAAAACAACTACAGGGGCGTGAAAAACTATATGAGATTGATAACTGAAAAGATTTGAATCAAAATGCATAATAAAAAACATTAGTATGACCCTCCCCCATGAATGCTGCAATTGTAGTTTGAAATGTAAGAGCGAGTGTTAATTATAATTTCTAAAAATATAAGACGTTGTATGAGAAAAAAAAGTGAAGATGGAGATTAACATAATCTTATTTAAAAATATATAAATATATTTGAACTTTAATAAAGCTTATATTGAAAGTTAATAAACAAAATGCAATATCTTCTATGCTAAGAAAGAATGATTAATCAATCATTCATCTGTTTACTGAAAGACGACTGATGGCTTGCCAAAAAACATATTTATAAAGCAAGTTTATATAATATATATGTCATTGTGGAGACAAATAATTCTACTTAAACAAGTTTTCTGTTAAAATTTTTATCTATTTGTTAAAAATAAATTAAAGAATTTAAAAATAATTAATCATTTTCATAGATGCAGAAACTTGAAAAAAAATATATATATAAAATTTATTTATGACCAAATTTTCTGACTTTTCAACAAAAAAAGCCCACTGAGAATCATAAATCACATCAATTGTTAAATTTTATAACTTAAAACAACATCATGAAATTAATGATACTAATTATGCACACAAATATTTAAAACAACAATGAGGGGGAAATGTTTGTAAGACTCGATTTGCTTTTATTTCTAGAATACTTTAATATTAATTTTTCTAAAGAGAAAAACTTTGGCACATTTCAATTAATAATGTAATCACAAAATTTTGTTAACCATTTGTAATCTAATACTTCTACAATCTATTTTTAGATGAAAAGTTATTATTTGAAAGTCAATTCATTTTCTAAAATTCTCAGCTATATAATTTATTCTATTCACTTACAAACCTAGTAATAAAATATTATTTTCTTATATATATATTTGTTAAATTAAATTATCACAAACTATTAATACTAATACAGACATAACAATCCACTGCAGGGTATAGCCCTCTTTAACAGTCCTTTATGTTGAGGCAGTGAAAGAGAAAACATTATTCACCAGGCTTTCCAATTACTAAATAGTGAGGATTTGAATAGTTCCTCGTCTTCATTTTACAATCTATTTAAGAATAGCTACAAATCCATTTACCAACAATATTCATTAATTAGCTGGGTTAGTTATAAATACCTACCTATTTTTAATTGGTGTGCAAAAGAAGTTCTAGATAATCTGATATAGTCAGATGATTGATATTGGGTTGAGGGAGGAAAATAAATACTATGACGAATCCCACAATAATAAAAGGAGTTTCACATTTTATAATTTATGAGCTTATAGTTTACTCTTTTATCTCCATCTAATAAGAAGTCTTCCAATCAATTATTTCCTTATACATTTTCTCTGTATCTTAAATATTTATCTATTTTATCATTTTTTCCTGACTTTTCTGTTATATTTAGCAACAATCTGTCCTATATGCATTTTCTTGTAAAGCAATAAACTCAAAATTTTTAAACAAAAACAAAATTAATACACTCATCTTTAAATCAATTTCATATATCATTAATATGTTCTCATTTCTTACATGATCAGACCATGCACATTTTCAAAAAGTACATGTTCCTATATAAGAGAAGTTGAACTTCTATCTTCATTCACAATCAATTAGATGAACTCTGATTCACATAGTGAAGACCAAGTTGCAATGTCAACAGCTAATGGTTAAACTGATATTGATTCAGGTATGAGAAAGTATTACAGTGTTAATCCAGAGGTCAACCTATTCATATTACATTATCTAAATGATTTGAAATTTGAATCCAGACTTTTGCTTTTCAGTTTTTTATAACATTGAAACTAGCTGATTGTGAATTTAAAATCTTAAGATAATTCAAATTTTAAAGCCATTAATTTAGAGAATGTAATGTAAGTAAAATTAGCACAGAATAGGTACACTGAATCACCACACCACCCCCACACAAATGAATCTATGCAGTAATTCATCATTATTAAAATTACTTTTAAAAAATATGCCTATAAAATGAAAAAAAAGAAAGCAGAAAAAAGTAATGAATATAGTAAAAAAAAAAAAAAAGTAGAATCAATTTATTGAAATGTGAAGCAAAAGACAAACTGGATAATCGTATATTGTACTGCATAGATAACATAAATGAACTCTAATAATTTTATTCCAAAGCTATTTATTTACAAGAAAATCAAGTCATACATCATGTGACTTAATTTAATAATATAATAAAGCTATTTAATATAATCTCGGGTAATGAGAGAACACTAGATGGCAGTGGAATTAGTTTCTGTTTATTAGCTTTCAGCATGACAAACATTGGATTTTCGCTCCCTTATTAAGGGTATGTTGGCAATCTGTTAAGAACAAAATGAAAAAACTAAAGAAATGAGAAATTAAATAATAATCTAAAAAAATATTGTGTACGAAGAGTAGAAGAATAAATAAATTAAAAATTAAAAAAGGTTGTCAGCCATATGATGTCTTTTGGCAGATAATTCATGATGACGAATAAAATAAGATAAATTCAAATTTTATAAGAAAATTCAAAAACAGGCAACCAAAACTATTTTTCAAATGCTTTTTCCAAAAGTTCTTTTATGGTACTAAATTGGACTAAATTAGACAATTGAATACATAAAATGGATTTTTAGCAACCAATATTAACAAGGGAGAACTAAAAAAAAAGAAGAGAGATTAAGAATAGAAATTTAGAGAGGTCTTTATAATGACTAATTAAACCAATCTGTAAACTCCAAACATTTCTAGAAATATCACATACTGGTCCTTTAATTTGCCATCTTGATGTTATCCTACACATTTTCAGCAACAAACTTTTTCCTGAAATATTTCAATATCTTACCTAATTATAGTTCTCATTATTTCTATCTATAATCATATTTCTCCAATGGAAGTATTCAGTATTGCATTATTTTAGGGTAACTTTGAAATTTAATAAATACAATTATGGATTTTATATTCCTTTAAATAATGTATAAAAAATAATTCTAAGTTGAATATTTCTCAAAGGTATTTCATATCACTTTAATTCATTAAAAAGAGAAGAATATGTGAATACTCTTGAAGGGAACTAATTAAAAAAAAAAAAATCTTTATAAAAAACAAAGATTTACCAAAAAATGTAGAGTTGACATTAGAGGTCTACTGAAATAAATCACTCTATATTTAAAGTAGATTACTTATATATACAAAACCATCGGAAGACTTGGATTAGCCAGAAGAATAGCTTTCCCATTCTTAAGAATTATACCATTTATATCTGGATGAGATTTCAATTTTAAATATTCAAAACTATTACTTGCACTGGAAAATTATCGAAATCATGCTGATATATAATAACTGAAAATCAGATATCAAACACTAAGAAAATTTATAGTGTTAGGTGGATTTTGTTAATAGATCATTTGAATTGAACTGATTCAGGTAAGTTTGTTTTAATAATATTTATAATTTTACCATCATTTAAATATGCCTACTCAAATATTTAAGACAAAAAATACTTAACTTCTGTAATGATGTTACAATTTTAATGTTTTTCTAGTTTGCAAAATCTTTCTGCATCAAGTATATTTGTGAAATTGACATGTATACACATAGATTAATCAACTAATTTATTTCATATAAAAGTTATTTTATTAATTGTTAGTTTTAAAAATCTTTTTTAATTTTCAATCTGTATACATAAGGCAGATAAAAATAATTATTTTATAAAATTTTTGAACTAATTTTACTTCCAGTTGCTAAACAAAATAGTGATAAAAAATGAGGGAGAAAACATTATAAATGTTTTGATCTTGTTATACATTTGGAATTATTTAGCTAATTTAAAAGATAATGATTGGTAATATTAATATTTAAATATAAACATCACATTTTATGAACTATTAATTATATCTCTAGCAATTATGTGTGTTTGATTAATTAATTAAATCTGAAGGGATGTTTTAACATGAATAACTATTTTGTTTACCCCCCCCCCCCTAATTAAAGAATTGCAAAGAAAGAGTTAAAATATGTTCAAATATAAATTTTTGAATAGATGTGGATATTTTAGTAATAGAAATAATAGAATCTATATACATCCTAATGACAATAAAAATTCCCTTAAAAATAAATAAAAATAAAAAATTACTTTGATAGTTTAAATTATTTACAATTTTCTAATATTTAAACATTCATTGTATACAATATTTACTATTCTATAAGACTGAATTTCCCTCTCCTACAGTCATTAAATATTTATTTACAAATTTGGAGAGGAAATAAAAAATGTATTTTATGTGTATCATGATAAAACGAGTCATGAGATTGGGATCAAAGAGTCCATGTTTTGGTTCATGAGGCACAGTTTGCCAATCCATGAACTAGACAATCTATCTTCATGTTTGAGTACTTATGTTTTCTCAAATTAGTTCTGGTCAGATACAGAAATAAATAAACAGTATTAAAGGGTCTGGCATCTTTCTTAATGTAATCAAGGAGTTAATATGTTATCATTATGTCTCTGCTTGGTGGCAAAGCATTCTTATCAAATGACTATGAATGTCATAAGTATATTGTGCCAAAATGTATATATATGCTAGCTAGATAATACCTTCTTCAGTACTTATGTATTAGACCTGCAATATAGGAAATAACGGGTCCTTTCACATCTGCAATAAATGTGTGAACTTGTGATCACATCAAATAAACCCTGCGATGATCTCATATCAAAATGTGTATCAGTAAAATTGGCATTCGTAAGAACATGGTTGGAGGATTCGGGAATTTCATTCCTAAATGGTGATCCACTTTAATTATAGTTGGGCTTGCAAATTAAGCTATATAGAATGAGAAAAACCAGAGATTGGTATAGCAGATAAAACCATAATTGATTGGAATAATTATATGGGGAAGTTTGTACCACTGCCATATTTTTTTTTAATGATAATTTTACATTCTCAGTTGTTGTTCAAATTTCATTCTGACATCTTTAGTGCTGCCAATTGCATTTTTAACTATCTTTTACTTCATTTGTATTCGTAGTTTTGATTCAGTGATTTATTCCGACTGTTGGAAGGCCTATGAAAGTGCTGAATTACAAAGTTTTTGACTTTGATCATTTTTAGGTGAACCACAAATACAATCACGTGTTAAGTAAGTATGCATTTTGGGAAAAAATAAAAATTTTGCTTTTAGTCTCCATTTTGAGAAAAAAAAATTATCCACTTAAAAGAAAGTAGAACCGGCAAATTAATTGTTTCATCATGCCAATTCCTGTTATATATTACACAGTAAGTACTGCATGTGTATATTTTATGTTTTTTTGTAATAGTTTATGGTATATTCCAACTGCTGGAAGGCCTATAAAAGTGCTTAATTACTAACTACTGATTACGATAATTTTTGTGTGAACCACAAATACAATCATGTGTTAAGTAAGTGTGCATTTTGGGAAAAGTAAAATTTTTTACGTTTAGTCTCCATTTTGGGAAAAACGTTTATCCACTTAAAATAAAGTAGAACTGGAAAATTGATTGTTTCATTGTGACCATTTCTGTTATATATTACACAATAAGTACCATATATGTACATTTTACAGTTTTTTGGTAATATTTTAGATTATTTTTGAAATTTAGTGACTGTTTTGTCCATATTTAAAATAACATTTCGGAATTGCATAATTGGCTTGTCATATTTTTCAAATTTTTGCATTGCAAATCACTATTTTTATTATTAAAAATATATTTTTTAAGATTGAATATTTTGGTGAAATCCATATTTTTAGTATTGTTAGAAATTAATATTCCGCATCATATTATATATTGTTTGTGTCAAAGTCATAATAGTAAGTACCGTATATGTATATTTTAGTGTTTTTTGGTAAAATTTTAAAGTATTTTTGTAATTTAGTAATTGTTTTAGTATTAGACCTTCAACACATATTAGGCCTGCAGCACCTTTTCACACATGTATCCAGGCTGCTGATAACTTTGTAAATCTTGCAAAAATATCATGTACACATAACCTGTTTTGATGATTTTATCATTTTAAGTTTGAAGATCTAAGTGTTCATGTTGTTTTAGTCAGATCAAAGAATTAAAAAGTCAGCAGATTGATATGAATGTGTAAAAGTGCTGCAGGTCTAATATGTAAGTATCCATTGTTATCATTCCAATTATTTCGGTTATTGTTACAGACTGTATTCTGATGTTTGCACTTTAGACTGCCATCATCACTGATGTCAATACCATCATTATATATCTGTTATCTCTTTATCAACAACTATATTTAAAGATATAAAAATAATGCACCAAGATGTGGCCATTGATATATTTAATCATCATCTAATCACTAAATACATGACCTTTATTTCCTAATAATACTGATTCGATACATATATATATATATAGACCAACAATGAATATGGCCTGGAGGTTTAAATCCAGATTTTATTTTATAAATTCTAAGCTCGCTTAAAGTTATTTCTTTTTTAGAAAGCTGACCCATAGCCAAACCAGATGATTAGATGTTAGTAGTACTAAACAAGAAAAGTAAACTATAAACAATCATAACTAGTTTGGTGAATATTAGTTTCTCAATGAATATAAATATTGGAGAAGTGTTTGTCCAGCAATGAGTTATTTAAAGGCCATTTTACATTCATTTAATACTGTTCTGCTTTTTTTTTTAATAGCATCAATTTAGTCTTAGTTTATATATACAACAATTTCTGTGGAATTTTTTTAAACTTATTTTGAGAACTGACCATAAATGAAAAAAAAAAAATCAATATATCTTAACTCAGCAAAGATTTTTTTTTTAAAAAGGACTATAATCCCAATAAATAAACTCCAATAAAAAATAAAATCTGACTTTTAATATACAATATGAATTAAAACAAAACTTAACATTAAAAAATAATTAAATAAAGTAATGTATAGCACTAATAGCAATGACAATAATTGTTTAATTTATTAAATCACTACAGAATAGCAGGCAAAAATCACAAGTACCAAAATAAATTATCACAAATAATCAAGTTCTATCAGTGGGCCAACATTCTTATTCTATTTGCCTTTGGCAGAGAACATAAAAAATAATTATATTTCTGAAAAGCAAAACAATAACAAGGATGCCAATTGATACAAGTTTCTTTAAAATGTGCTAAATGTTTGAATTGTCAGGCTTTTCAAAATCTCATTCATTGTTTTCTTCACTGTGCTTTATTATTATTGTAGTTTCTGCTAATTTTTTGAAGCAAAATTCTTCCAATGAATGTAATCAATTCACCCAGTTACCCTATTTGAAAAGTATAATTTAGGAAAGATGATATTAGTAATAAAGAATGTATAAAGGATGTAGCACGTTGGCATATGCTTTCAAGAAAAACAAAGAGTAAAGTGCAAATAACTGTTAAATCTCACATCAATATCATAAGACCAATATGAAAGAAAATGATAACTTCAAAATGAATAAAGGCAAAAAATATTCCAGTGTATTACTAATGGTTATCAGTTCTATAGATGAAAAATTAACACAATTAACTAGCCAATTTAATGCACATATTCAATCTTCATTTGACAACCTGCATTATACCCATCAGCCCCTATTATCTGCCTAAAGACAACTATAAATTATTTTTGATTATTTTTTCCATACTTTTTACTTCCATTTTTTTTTTTTAAACTCCATTCACTATCAAACTTCTTTAAAATATTCATGATTACTATTCTTTTTCTTTTACTTACATGTTCATTCATCATGATTTCTTTGTCCATGAAAATTGATAATTCATTTTCAGATTCTTAATTTTCTATATAATTTTTCACCAGGTATTATTGTTTACATCATTTCTGCATAACTATGGAGAAATTTAGAATCTCATGCCACATTGATAGAGATAATGATATATATATATATAAATTATGCTATTAGTAATCTTTTCTCAAATAGTATCTTCCAGAATTTTAACTAAATATGTAACAATTGTATTTAGTCTATATAGATATATCTTTTAAATGAATGTTTAATTTTTTCCCTCTGCAATTTAATTAAAAACTGTAATTTCTATTTATAGTAGAATAATGAAAAAAAAAATTTTTTTTCTTTTATAAAAATAATTAAAATAATAATTGTTTATATAAATGAATAAATCCTTGTGAGAATATAGAAAAATATTATGAAAACAACAGTCTAAAAATGTTTTATGAAATAAAGGGCTGATAGACAGGTCAAAATCTATAAAAGATAGCCCTTATTGTTAATTAGTTACTTGTAAAGAAGTTAGAAATGCAATTACAAATGCATGAGAGCATAAGCAAAAGAATAGGACTTGGTTGCAGTGTAGAGAAAGAGTAATTCTATTGGCAGACCTTGCATGATGAGTGAAAAGAATAAAAACTATCTTTGAATAAATTAATTTGCCAGTCTCTCAAGTTCTTTAAACTGCCTTTGACTAATTTAACTGAAGTTCTGTAAAGCTATTTATAAAAAAGCGGCAAATGAATAACTATATATTGAAGCTGATTGCATAAATCCCAATCTTGCATGAAAGTTATCATGGAAATAATTAATATTACTCTGGGAAGTCCACATTAAATTTATCTACAAACTGAGAAAAAAAATATTACGCCAAATATAATATGCAAGCCACAAAATAATTTAAAAACCTATCAAAGTTTTATAATTTTTTTAAAGCAATCACCATTTATATTTGTGTTAAAGATATAACCAAGATTATTGAGATGAGAAACTTTTGTAGCACTAATTCAAATTCTGCAGTCATTATTTAATATGGCATGATTTATCTCTGTTTAAAGTCAACTATCTGACACATTAAATAATCCACAGATATCCATTTACAATTTCCTAAATTATTTTCATCAAACCAATATTAGCCTATTTATATTCACTTGCTATATATGATTATCATATGATATTATTATATACCTATATAATCAAGAGTATTGATTTAAATGCTAAAATGTTTGCGGAAAAAAAAAAAAAAAACATTTGTTATTTATAAAAAATAATATATTTATTATATATAATTATAATATTTGTAATCCTATATTTCTTTGAATATTGCTTAAAATATTAATATGCTGCTGTAAATTAATAAAACTTTTCAGATATTTTAATTATTTATTTAAAATAACATTTGTAAGATGGGTATGCATTTGTATGAATATTTTAAGGATTTTAATTATTAATCTTTAATATACAAATTTATATTTATCATGTAAATAGTGAACTCATATTTGCATTATTAATCAATTCATTGTTTTTCGCCATTTGTTATATTATTGTGATGTATATCAAAGGTATTTACAGAGTATTAATTTGAGTGTAAACTAATGTAATTTTACAGAGGGAAGATAGTACCCAAAATATTTAGACTTTCAGATTTCTTATTTGCAAGTCAGTTATTATTAGAATTGGCAGTTATATAATAACCACATACATGTATTTTTAACCACTACCAAAATTAAAGCTCATTATATTAATCCATTTTATGATTGACATATAAATGAGTATGAAGGATAATCTGAATAATGCTATATATCTAGGAGATTCTTATATATTAATCCATTAATTCCATTGCAATATCTAAAACTTTCTTTTCCATTTTACTTCATTTTAAAATATCAATCAAAATTTTCATTCTGCCCACAGTCACACTTGAAAAAATATCAAGTGCTTTTTAAATTCAAATTTCAGTAGTTAATACATTTTTTTTTTTCAATTGAAAGCTTACTTTACTATGGAAATCTATTTCACCATACACTGATTTCCCAATGTTTAAACACACAAATTTGCTTTTAAATATTTTTTATAATCCTTATTATCACTGTAGTTCTCACTTAAATGGATTTTTAATGATCAGTAAGCAGTCACAATAATATGAAAGAAAAACTATAAATACATATTTACTATCAAATAGACTTTGGCTTCTGGTGACTAGATGAATGACATGACCTATCAACGATTTATTTGGATTTTCAAAACTCAATAATTGTTATGATAAAATTATTCTCTTCCTTCATTTTAAACTTTTTATAAACATTATATCTTTCCCAATAAATTAAATCATTTCATAATATGACAAAAGTAAAATAATTTCAATCCACATTTGTGCACTGACGGAAATCCAGATTTAATCAGATTATTTATCTGTTATACCATCCAAGGTATTCTGAAAAATCTTTGCCACAATTCAAAAACGTCATTTTTTTCTTCTATTTCTTTTATTCAGTGATTTAATATAAAATAAAGGAAATACAAAAATTTAAATAATTCTAAATATTTTCATGATGTAGTTCTACATCTAAAAATATTATCCATGCTTTTCACTGCACCTCTAAGTAATGTTTTTTATAACTTCACTATTAATTTTATAATTAACTGATACCCCTCTTGATATATATATATTTCCTTTGCATTTATCTATAATCCTAATTTTCAAGCTATATTTCAGATTTTCTCCATTTCTGTGTATAAGAATAGAATTATTGGTGGATCTACTAATCCTGAATCCATCTGTGCAACTTAGTTTTCATCAGTATAAATTCATTATACAAGTTGAGTAAGGTGGATGAGAATATGCATTTTATTTAAAGTTCTGCGCTTTTTCATCCAAATCTTTATAACAAACAATGAGATGCTCTGGTATATCAAATTTCCTATAAAAAACATTCCATAATTAGCATAATTAATTGAATCAAAAGCTTTCTTGTGATGAATAAAATACATGATTTTTTTTCTGATATTCCTTGGCATTTTAATTATCCAATGTTTATCAGCAATAATGCTTCACATTTTCTGCCTTTACTGAAACCACTTTGTATATGCAGTTCTTGTTCAATGTGGTATGAAAAAACCCATTGTACGATAGTTTGCATATTCTGTCAATGCTTCTTTTTTTCCTTACCAATAAAAATTAAATATAAAAAGAGCCTAGTAGCAAATGCCAATCCAGCATTTTCCAAAGGAGAAAAAACCCAATAAAGAAAAAGACATTATTCACAATGTTAATCAATGCAAATTGGTGAGGATTTATATGACTTTCTTTTTTGATTTATGCTTATTGAAAAAAATTACATATCCATTATCTGATCAATAATTGAATAGCTATTTGTACAAAAAAGAAATCTTTAATTCACTTTAAATTCTCAACTATCTGAAAAAATGTCTGTCTAACTTCTGACCAACTTGTGAGTGTGGCAAATAGATATGTTATACCACATTGGATTTATGTAGTTTGATATAGTTGTAGAATAGTGAACTGAAGAGTTAAAAATTTCTGGATCAAATCTCAGCAGAAAAAAGGTAAAAAAAAAACAAACAAACCTCAGTTTGCTCAATTCGATGAAATTACTGTATTCAAACTATCACCCAAGTACATGCAGATCACATAATCTTTCAAATATGTCCATGTGAATATAATTAATTTTTTTAACATTCTTGATGTTGACCTGACTTCCAGAATAACTGATGTAATTTATTTAGCACTTTTATTGAATTGTTTTCCATTTTCTATCAAATTTGATTTAATGCAATCAATTCCTATGACCTTATCATTTGGTAATGAATTAGTCTGTATACACATACAATTATATATATATAGTATGTGTGTGACAGAGCAAGAAAAGTAAGCTTAATGCATTGTCATAATGGATTAATTATAACAGTGTACAACAAGCAACTAAGAAAACATATTAAGAGAGAAAAAAATCATCTTGCATCAGAGCAAACATTTTATCACCTCTTATAAATGACACTGACAGAGAGTAAAAAGTTAAATTTGCAACTCCATATATTTCTTGTTGACATTTCTTATTTTATTCAGCTGACATCTCTCTTACTTCAGCAAATAATATAATTTTAGCAAGATACTGGCTTAGTATTTACTTACAGTGAAAGTAGAGAAAATATTCTGGATATTATCAATAATTCTGCTAATTAAAAAACAATTTTCCATCATCAAGAAATATAAATTTAAAAATACTAACATAATGCAAAGAAATAGACTAATAACTAATGTTAAGTGCAGATAATAATATTTGATTTTTAAAAAGCAATAATAATACAAACTAATAACAAACATATAACTTATTTTTAGGTGACATCAAATTTATGTTGAATATATTTTTTATGGTGACTATATTTTTTCTAAGATGTCATATCATTTGTTTAGATTTTTGGGCTCCTCAAAAGCATATTATGAATAAGATGATGGAATACATCATTTAATTGCTAATTTTTCTCTTCTATTTTCGATTCTTCACAATTTGTATATTTTTTCAATAAATTACATCATGTTATAATATGAACAAAATAAACAAGTTCATCCTGATAATTATTTATGTTTCAAGCTTAATTTGATAACTTAGTTTTTTTTCTTGCCCACAATATTTATAATAACGAAAAATTAATGATAAATACAATATTAAATATAAAAATATAATAAGAAACTGTATATCATTCTTTTTAAAATAAAATGAAGTAAAGGTAAGTATAAAAAGAAATAATATAATGAGTTGAGTTTTGAAGATATAAAACGAAAGTTCTGAAGAAGATTTCTGGGGTAATTGGAACTGTAAAAGAGGGTGGCAATTGAAGCATTGTGAAACAGTGATAAAGTGCATGGATGCTTTAATAATATATATGCATGGATACCAAGAAATTTAGTTTATAGAACTCTTGAAAAAAAAGTGGATAGTAATTTTTCTGTAATTAAATAAATTAATTGCCATTTTAAGAGAGGAAAAAAAAATTTAATAAAAGATATTACTATCTCCATCTCAAAGATTCTCCATATTTAATTACAGTAGATGCATTTTTAATTGAATCATTTTATTGTTTTGCACTAAAAATTTTGTAGTATTTTCAGTAATTGGATTTGTTATTTCCATTATTTTACTATGATTATAAGAGTGTGTGGGTGCATGGGGAGGGGTGAAAAGATGTACAATCCACAATTCTCCAATTTAATTATGTGTATCTTTAGCTAGATGATTTTATAGCTGCAATAAATTTATTGTAATACATTTAGTCAGAGTGTAAGACAATGTCTTTCTTGTTTCACTCATACAAAATAATAGAATATTTCTTGTTTAATTCTTAATAAAGACTAGGTTCCTATACTTAAGCTACTACAACTAGTTCAGAAATATAATATATCAATATCACACCTCTACATACTTGGAAAATCTATTTATAAACAGAAAAGTTTGCATAATTCTGAATGGAAAAATACTCCCTAGATTTCAACTATATAGTTCTATTCCTCAAGGCTCTCCTATTAGCTCTCTTCTCTTCACAGTTTATATAAATTCCCTTCTTCTGGAAATAGAAAGCAAAATTCCAGGAATACATATTTCTATAATTAACCAAACTGTTATTCATATCTCCTATATGGATGACTTAAGTTATTTTTCTCCCAACAAAAAAACTCCTTCCCTTACTTGACATTGTACTTAATTATACTAACAATTTTTCAATCCACTTAATTAAAAGCAAATTTTCTACTTGGAATATTCTCACTGGTAAGACCATTCATTCCAATTTTTCCTCAACTCCTCATAAATTTTTAGATTTCCCAATACACCTCTAATATAATGCAATGAAAATTGCTATATAAAATCAGCTAATTGTTTCAGTAGAATGCACCATCAATGCATTATCCAAAACATACCTTTCAATATATGCTAAGGCATCACAAATCAACATTGTAATATTTCCTAAAAGAAATTATTTATTACCTATTATTAAATTTACTTCTTCATTAAAAAACAAAAAAACAATTTCCACCTCCTTATAACCAAATTAATCTGGAATAAAAAAGCAGTAACACTAAGCATAAGAAATACATATATTAAATTCAATGGTCTCTCAGTATGTGGCATTTCTACATTTTATCTTCAGAGAGCCATTAAAGGTATAATTAAATTGATTACTTTCTTCCCAAGTGTTGATAGTGTAATTCCTGTTAACCCTACTGACACTCTAACACCCATTAATAATAATTTTTATCAAAATCTTAATAATTCTCTTAAGTAAATACACAATTCTCTCACATAATCTATTTATAAATAAAATTAACTATTGGAAAACATTTGAAATTGAAAATAATAATAGTATATCAAATAATAATTACTCTTTCTTTTATATAGTAACAAATATATTATAAAAAAGTCAGATATTGGCATCTGGAATCCAAATATCTGGACTTCTTAATAAAAATAAATGTCAAAGTTCTTCCTACTAATTAATTTCTCTTCTACAAGTGATACTTCACAAATATAGATCTATTATGTCATCTCTGTCATAGAAATGAAGAAACATTAGAACACTTTCTTATAGATTGTTCCTCACTTCTGCATCATACTCTTATTACTAACATGACTCATTCAAACTCATTAACAATCAACAACCTCATAAAAATATACAAAGTAGTCCTTTTCCCAATATAAGATATTACATTCATTCTTTTCACACTCTGATTCTAAGATGGTATCTAAGCTTTAATCCCACCTCACAATAATAAATCACTCTTTCTAAAAAAATTAAATAACATTAAGACTAGAGATCAAACCCATGCACTAGCCAATATTTTTACAGCTACATGGAATATTATCTCATTAACAACAAACCCAGTAGTTTAGCTATTGAATATACTAATTAATATGCATTAGATATATATTGATTATTGCTCAATTATATAAACGTCCATCTTATTGCTTTTCTATTTGAAATCTCATTTGTTGTTTCAATAAGACTTGTAAATAATCTCCAATGTATACAGTAAACCTAATAAAGTTAATTTAAAATATTTCTAGTTAAAATCTCAGAATCACACTTTTTTCATATTTTATTTATAAATACATAAATTCTAAAGTAAGTTATTTGAAATCATCTATTATCTTTTTAAAAATGTAAATAGCAGTACAGAATGGGCTGTAGAAAAGTTTAAATCATAGTGGGTCACTTTGAACAGCAATAAATTAAATTAATTTTGCTAAATAAACAGATAGTATCACTTAGAAGAAATAATTTAAAATAAAACACATTCTAAGTGAGTGGAAATATCAATTTTACATAAAAAAATTTAAGAAAAGAAAATTTAATCACAACAAAGATAAACCATGGTCTCAGCATAGTTAGGATTTTGGCAATCATCTGATTAATCCAGATTATCATGGAAACTATATCTAGATACTTATTTGCCAAATAATATTGGAAGGCTAACTAACTTATATATGAATAGTTTTCTACAAAAAAATTTGGAACTTCCTTAAGAAATCCTCATTTAGCTAAATTTTTGCTTGACCTGAACTCCAGGTTATAAGCATTATATATGAGCACCCTAATCACTACACCATGAAGTATACCTCTAACCACTGTAATACTTTTTAAGAGGAATTACATTCTAAACAATGAATTACTCTGTATAAACTTCAATTATGTTTTTACTGAATAAAATGGTATAAGCCATTGACTATAACCTAGATGTCAGGTTTCGTGGTTGATAAAATAAACTAAGGTAATTCAAAAATCAATGATTACTTAGCTATAAGTTGTCTGCTCTGCTATTTTTATTTTTATAGAAATTTATATTTTTGTTAGTAAAACATCAAATGTTGAATTAGAAAGTTCTCAGTCACTTCTATTCTTTTTTATAGATAGCAATATGGAAGCAGAGAGCTCAAAGTAAAGACTTCAGTAAAATAATCAACAATACAATTAGTGAAAGGTAAGAGTGGCTATATCAAGAACTAAAGATTCATAGATCATTTCCAAATGAGAGAAATAAAAAGAATTTTTTTTTGTCATATGATAAGAATTGTCTATATTATTTTATAATATTTATTACTGTTATGTCACTGGAACTTCTGAAATAGACTATATGATTATTTTTTGTCCTATACAATTTAACACATATGTTAGAATCAAAGATTTAATAATTTCCAGTTGAATAAAGTAGAAAAAATAATCTCAGTTTGCTCAATTGAATGTAACTGCTGAGCTCAATGTGCCATCTCGATGATCAAGTGGAAATATTTGATAAATCAAAAAAAGATTTGATTTTACAAACATTCAGCACTTAAAATTTGTATATTCATTAAAAACTATCATTTAATTTCATATTTGGAACAAAATAATTATATGTCAAGTTAAGATTTACATTAGCTGACAAACTTTTGATTTAAAGTTTATGACTGGAATGAAATCAGTTTTTATTTTAGGAAATTAAATAATTTACTGGTTAGCCCATGGTTACCCAATTAATCTGCCCATAAGTAGATGCTTATGATCTATTTCATTTTAAAATTGATGATTTGTTAGTTATTTAGTCAGCAAAAAATTTGTAAAAAGTTAGAAAATTTCTAATAAATTTTTCTAATACAATTATTTGACATTTCTCTTTTTAATTATTCAAAATAGTGTTCCAGTTTATTTAAAATATTTATTAAAAATATTCAGTTTTAAAAATGAACAGAAATTATTTTGCATGAAAATACAAAATTATTTGATTGTTGCTTTATTATAAAATAAATTTGAAACTTTTAGAAAATTGTTAAAAAAATTCAAAAAATAATTAATTTAAAGTAAGTCACATTAAAATGCTAAATAGGTTAACTTTCATAATTGTTGAAAGTTGGAAAAATTGAGTTTACTATAATATATGTTCCGCTACAAATAATTTGCCTTGTAAAATAGTGGTTGTGGCATTCAATGCATATTCACAATCTAACTTTAATCTACATAGAATTTATAGGCTTACAATTTTTTTTTTCAAGTTGCTAATATAGCTAACCATCCATTATTTATCAGTAAATGGATATTTATTTATTCTTAACTGGGTAATCAAAAAATGGACACCCCCCGCCAAAAAAAAAAACCCCACTGAAACCTTATTGACAAGATTAATGAGTAATACTTTTAACCAATGAGAGGAAAGAATATTAGAAAGACCATTGCCACATAATAGCCAATGCAAAGGCTATTCACCCCCTTCTCCCCTTATATACAAACATTTATTTATTCAGAATTTAAAAAATAGTTTGTAAATCATGAAGAGATTGCAAATACATGATAATTATAAACAATATAAATTTTTTTTATATATCTTATGGCATAATAATTGATAATAATTAAAATAAATATTTTAATAAGTGTATCAAATACACCCCCCCACACTGAAAAATTTGGTCAAGCACTGGTCTATCTCCATGTGAATTATGGAAATCATATGAAAATCAAAAGTATTATTTAATTAAAGAAGGAAATTATAAAAAAAATATATAAATAAATATGAAGATTTGTAATTTAAAATTTATATGTAAATAATTATTGTGAAAATGTATATAATTTTTGTTCTTTGTTAATAAAGATTTTCCTTAAAATATCTTATAGCATCCATGATATTATGTTGGATGTGATATAAAGTTAGTGCAATATTTTTTGATCAGTTCATACAACAAAATTTTTTAGTTATATATATATTGATATTTCCTAATAATGCATTAATAATTGTGTGATTAATATTTTTTTGTATTTCTGTGAGTTTGTGTGTTTATAGTAAATGGTAACATCATTCCTATTGATATTCTAGAATTACCTTCAAAAAGGTATATTTCTATGAATTTTGCAATGTTGGAATAAAATTATTTTCATTTATGTTAGCATGATGACATTAATATTTGTCTTTTCTATCCTGTTTTGAAATAGATTTTAAAATTATTTAAAAATTCGCTAATCCTCTAACATTAATAGTTACTAATCCATAATATTCTTTCTCTTTTAATATTTTAATTTATTATCTTTTTTTGCTAATCTAAGGATTGTTTTTTCTAGCTTGGTTTATTTCAAGTATAGCATCTTTGTTTGGAACAACATTTATCTAATTTCCTTTTTTTTTATTTTCTCATAATTATTGGCTGTGCCTTAAGATTATTCAAATTGATTTTATCATATGTTAACTTTTCAACATTTTAAAATCTTATATTTTCATTTGAATTGCTTGTTAACATTTACTTTTAGCTCAATGCTATTTCTAGCCTTGGTTTTCTATTCTGCATTTTAGTAGATTAGCAATATGATTTTCAATAATAATTTACCAAATTTTTGGCATTTATTGTTGCTACTTTATAATTTGACATTTATATTATATGAGGGTTTCTTTCTGCCTAATATTATTAAATAAATGTTTCTTTAATCAGTCAATTAAATCTTCTTCCATTTTTAAATTCACATTCCATATATTTGAAAACATTTTACATTTAACACCTACAGTTTTCTTTGCATTCCAAGACATCTTTCTCATCATTTTTCAATTCATTTTAAATTTTGTGCAAAGAATAAAGGAATAGTATACAAAATTCTCCTTTATATTATACATCTTTTATATTCTAGATTCTTTTACTAGTAAAATGATTATTTTTGTCACAAATTTTAACATGTTTTGAACTTATTTGTATTCTAACACCAGGAACTTTCTTTCAAGTAATAAGCATTTGACTTCAGGATTTTTTTTTTCCATTTGTTAAAAAATTTAGATATATTATCCATAATCAGATGTGGAAACAATATTTGCCCAATCTTTTTTTCTATTTCTAATATTATTGCTAGCATAAAGATTGTATGATACATTTATGAATGCTCATCTCCAATATTTGCTTAATATTGTATGAATCTTTTACGATAGTTTCAAGATAATCTTAAAAAGCTATTATTAAATATGATATTCTGAGTTTACTTTTATTCTGATTGTAATGTTTTCAAAATTCTCAGATGAAGATGTAATTATAAATTGATTTTTTTTTTTAACTTACAAAGGAATTTCATCTTTATTTTCTTTTAAACATTTAAATTATAAATAATATTTCTATACTCCAATTCTTTATCAGAGTAAATTGATAGAGAGTTTAGACAATCCTAATATTTCTTGTTAGCCTTTGCATTATTAATGCAATTCTTTTAATTACTTTTTTGTTTTGTTTGTGGAAAAAAAGATTACTCTTTGATTCTTATAAATAATGATTTAATCCAGAGTTAAATTGTCAGCGTAATATCAGAACAGATTCTAGGTTATTGGATTAAAATAAAAATTAAATCTAAACCAAGAATCCAGTATCTTTAAGAGTATGAGACTTCTAACCAATGATAAAGGTCATATATTAAAATTATATTGTTTGTTTTTATAATTAGCATCTACACTTATCTGACAAACCAAGATTAATCTAGAACATTTACTCTCCAACTAATAATACTAAATATCCATCAATACTTAATGGCTAGACAGATTGGCTATTAACTGAGTAATGAAAAAAAAAAAATTTAAGTTTCATCAACTTAAACTCAAATCTCAGATTATGGACATAATAAATCAATGTGCTAACATCTATAGTATAGACCTAACATTCCCTTTTTGGACTTCTTCACATTCTTGACTTTTAAAAAGCATTCCTACAATATTAATTTCAACAGTATATTTTAAAATATAATTATACATTTTTCTCCATTATAAAATTCCTATTTTTGTTATTTTGAACATGTTAAGTCTTTTTACAATAAACATTTATTTATATACTATGTTCTTAAAAAGTAATTAATGTTTGATACATATGAATCAAAGTAAATACTAAAATATTTCTATTTAAAATTTATGAATAGAAATAGCACATCTAACTGCCATATCTCTGATCTGGGGTTTCAATCAAGGACAAATATTTTTTTTTCTAGAGACTTAGAATCAGCCCATAGTGAATACAGCAAATTATCCAATATTGATCAATAAATGGGTATTTAGATGAGTATTGGAAAACCTAGTGAGAACTTTCTTCTCCTCTACTGTTTTTCTAAGAGAGACTTCCCCCTTGAAGTAGAACATTTAGCAATTCATAATTTCTTTCATCACAAATTTTTTTAAAAAAATTTCTATTGCCTTACAAAGCTTTATGCTATAACATTTAAAACATGAAACAACCATAGTCATTACATGGGATTCAAATCTGAAATCATTTAAACTAGAATTTTTTTCTTCTGATTATCAATAGGTTTAAAATATTTTGTTCAAGAAATTAGCTTACATCCAACCCAGTCAACTATTTAGTTACTACTTAACCATTGGTTATCTAACTACTTTTCAGCTAATGGGTAAAGAATCTCAGGTAAATTTGGATTGGATTAGGTAAGTGTCAATGTGGTTAGTACAAAAACATAAAATATGATGCATCTTTCATTCCTGATGAGGAAATGTCATACTCATGTTGAGACCATAATTTACTATTCCTTTCTGGTATAATTTGGTATTGAGAATTTCTAAAGACTACCTTACTAATAATATTATTATTATTTATGAACAGAAATGCATTAACTTCAAATGAAAATACTCCAAATGATTCACAATACAAAAAAAAAAATATAATCACAAAATATAAGCAATTATCTTACAAATAGACGGTAGTGACATTTAACAAAATTATAAAAACATACAATGAGCCAGTAAAAAATGATATCCAATTTTACAGTTTTTTTTAATACTTTTTAAAAATTATTCTCAACATTTCATCTATTAACTTCCCTTTTGCTACTTTCTATAATAAAAAGCTCTGAAATAAGCTGTAACCAAATTTTAGAATAAAATATTCTATATTTATTAAAAAAAACAAAAAACTGCTAATCAGAGCATTGAAAGTAGAAAAAAAAAAAGAAAGACTGAAAGTGTAAAATTGATCTTCTTTTAACTATATAATATATTACTTATTTTATATTAATCAGCCAATAAAAATTATTCAATAATAATATCAATAACATGGGGTAAAAAAATCAAAAATAATATTAGTCAATAATTTAAAAATCTATACCATATTTTGACTTTGACCAAAAAAAAAAAAAAGATCGTAAGTGTATGCGTTTAACATTTTAAAAATAAATGTTTATTATAAAAAAAATAAATAAATAAGGGATTTTACTGAGGGAAATTTATTATGAGTTAAAGTAAAGAGTATTAGTAGAATTGATGACATATTGTTTGATAAAGAAAAAAAATTGGTGCACTAGTTATAATTATTATTATTAGATTTTTTCTGTATAAGGAAGTACATGTATCTAGAGAATGTATAATAATAAGTTAGACTTTAATTTTATAATTTGATTTGAATTTGGCATAGGTTATTACATCTTTTCATAATTTGAAAAAATGTTAAAAAAATTGTTTATTTTTTCAAACAGAAATTAAGTTCTGATTACTTTCCAGATATTAAGATTTAATTACATTAAAAAAAAAAAAACTTTAAAAATATCATGTGATCTTTCATATCTTCTCTTATAATAGTGTAATGATTGAAAACTTATACAAACTCTAGTTCTCTTTTCCCTTTTAAAAAGGACTATGATACTGATAATTGTACTAATGTTTCTAACATATCAAGAATGCACAAAAAATATATAAATTTTAAAACCCATTTAAAAGATTATGTAAACACTATTAAATACACCATTCTAATAATGAGGTGATTTTTAAAAGTTTATGAGTCCTGTATTAACAAGTGAGATATTTAGGCAAATAAAAAAGTATACACAACAATCATATGATAATGGCTGATTATATTGCCCGTAACAATTTATTTTACATCTCAATATTTAGAAATACATTATAAATTTTAATAAGCTTTTTATGTAATTTATATGTATTCATTTTAAAAAGTACACTATAAAAAAAAATTGCAACAAAATCAATATTAATATTGGAATAAAACTAAAAATTCAAACTATTAAGAGATATGGCATTAAGAAAGTTACAAGATAATATGAATCACCTATCATAGAATCTTAGTAGCATATTTATTTGTACATCATTAAATGGTCACAAGGAATAATGATTTTTAAAATAATGTATTAAAATAGCTAAAGTAAAACAGTCTAAAAATAACACAGTATATTTTTTTAAAAAATAAATAGTTCCCCTTTTTTAAAGAGCCTCATGTTATAATAGCTAGAATCCATGATCCACTTATGAACTTAGATATTTTTTCTGATCACAAGCAGGATAAGGATTTTTTCTTTCAGATTTTTAGATAATCAATCAAGTTAGCCTTTCAATATTGTTGGGTAAATTTTATCTGTTTATTATGCTGACTGTAAAAAAGAATTTGATTGTAATATAATATGACTTCCACCAAGGATGAAGAAGAATCATCATATTCTTAGTGAGCACCCAAAGTATATGCTGAAATTTTTATTAACTTTAAGATATGGATTTTTATTTTATTTTAGTTGCTTGATTTGAAATACAGGCACTCTTATACCTGGAGCCTAATTGTAAATATAAGGGATTTGAACACAGACTTTTAAACGCCTTCACTATCCACACTATCTCATACTACTGATACATCTGACCACACACATGCAGAAAAGATAAATAATCACCAATACATATATATATAATCAGTGCTCAGTTTATATTAAGATAGTAAATCCTTGCACTTTTATGGACAGGCTTCAACCCACACCAACCTCCAACTCTTCAGCAATCCATAACATTAAAAGTCTGGACCAATTGATGAGTGCTGGTTTAGCACAAATATGTATATTGGTGATTATTTATCTTTTCTGTATGTGTGTGGATATGTGTATCAGTAGTATGAGATAGTGTGGATAGTGAAGGGGCTTGAAAGTCTGTGTTCAAATATCCTATATTTACAATTAGGCTCCAGATATAAGAATACCTGGTATTTCAAATCTTACATATTAAACCTGCATTCTGCTCATTCCTCTTCTATGTATTTAAATGGATACTGTCCTATACATGAGGCATCAGAGTGACTTGAGGTCAACATGGGCATGACAACAATATTGGCATCAGCATGAGATTTGAGAAATTCTATCATCAGATTGTCAATGGTATGGATGGCTGAAGAGTTGGAATGGGTTGAAGCCTGTCCATTAAAATGAAAGGATTTGCTATCTTAATATAAACTGAGCATTGATTATATGTATGGGAGATGGCAGTCTGGACCAACTGATGAGTGCTAGTTTAGCACGAAATATGAATATTGGTGGGTTTTTAATTTTTTCTGCATGTGTGTGGTTATGTGTATCAGCAGTATGAGATAATGTGGATAATGAAAGGGCTTGAAAGTCTGTGTTCAAATCCCCTATATTTATAAATGTAAAAAAAATATGTAAAAAATTATCTCAAGTAATACATTGTAGATTTATTAAATCTATCAACTAGGCCATTATATAATTATATAAAAACAGGAATGGGTAACTTGTAGGTATGGGCCCATGTAGTTCTTGATTTTCTGAATAATTACATCAGAAAAATAACTAAAAAAATTTACTGTTTTATTCTCATCCACTCATTCATATTTTTTGAAAAATTCATATGATTTCTTTATATTTTTTGTTATACTTCAGTATATTTCAATTAAATTTATAACACTTTTCTTTTAGTAATAAAAGTTTTATTTTTAATGATTAATATCTCATGGGAGTTGCTGCTAATATGTAGTTTATGATTTAGGGTTGGAGAAATTATTTAAGACAAAGGCTGTTATATTCAATTTCTGGAACAGATATGAATAGCAAATATGAATGTTCCTGAATTTGTTGATGGGATGATAGTAAAATCTAAATGAAACAAATTCAAATCACAATTATTTCAATGTTTGAAGCCTTTCTTAACTGAACACACAGAAAAGAGGCTCTGAATTCTAAGATACTCTTAAATGGTAAAATTATGTTTTTTAATCCAATATACATTAATAGTATTTTCAGAGGCAAATTTGCCTTCTGCTATTTGGAAGAGGAATATGTAAACGGAAGCAAACCACCTAAGAAAATTAACTTGTGTATTAAAAAAAAAAACTTTTTGTTTCTGAAAATTCTTAATAACCTATATGTAGAATGCTTATTGAAATTAGTTATAAAATTTACAAAAAAAAAAAATGTTTTTGCATACATATTACAAAGGACACTAAAGTGTTAAAAACCATTAAACGATTCATTTTAAAATTATTTTCGTAATTAATAAGTAATGAAAAAGCATATACGAAAATGGAATATAATTTATATTTGAATAATAAGCAAATTATAATAATGATTTTTAAATCTATACATTAAGTAGAAAATTCCAAGTAGAGAATGAAACAGGTGATAAAATAATTAAATTTATACTAATTTAATTAGCAATTTCTTTAGCGATGATGGTATACCTCAAGTGACCTTCATTAGCATGAATCAGAATGTAAATTACGAATACTCATTCTTCACTCACTCTTATTACTAGTTTGAAAATATTCTGACCTCAAGAATTGTTAATGCTATTAACACCATTACATCTGGTGTAATTTTGTGGCTTAATTATAATTAATGTGTATATAACTTTTGAAATCTAAAAAAAAAAAAAGACTGAAAAATCTGCCCTCTAGTGAAAATAAATATAATCATTCAAAAATTATATTATGTCTCTTTCTTTTTTTAAATTTAAATGAAGTGAATAACAATTAATTTTAATTATTATAATATAAATCAATTATATTCAGTAACTAAAAATAAATTTACATAATAGAAAATTTCATAATTTTCTTTTTTTTTTTTTTGACAATTCTATTTTTATAATTTTTAATAGCATAATTTGATCTTCACCTTTCTAATAAAAATACAACTAAACCCAACTGGTGTGATTAGATAAAATGTTTATCATTAAAATCACTGTCAATTTATGAAAATTTTGTTTAAAACAACAGATGATTAATAAGTTATAGATAACAAAAACTAAGATTAAAAATTACTTTTATTAAATAGAATTTGTAATGATCAATGAAATTTACTAGCGCAGAGTCAGATTGTAATTTTATTTAGAAAGGATTATTATCTTCTAAAAAAAATGAAATAGAATTTTGTAAATCAATAAATATAAACTTTAGTTAAATACCATAGCAGAAACATATACACACACACAAGTCCAAAAATAAAAATAACAGAAATATTATAAATTCAGCCCCCCCCCCCAAGTTATTCTTTGTAAATCGCATTAGTTATATGATGTATTTATAATGTATTAATTGCAATAAAACTGCAACTGTTTTCATGGTTTCATCTGATAAAAATTTCTGATCAATATGAGATTATTATACACTTTAGTCTTAAACCCCCCCCCCCCAATTCTGACTTCTCTTGCATTTGTAATTTTTCTAAAATATAAAAATTATTTATGTACTTGCACAAAATTTTCAGCTATTTTTCTTTAGCATTTTCAGTTAAGTGCAAGCAATTATTTTTGTTCATTTCATTACTTTGTAGTTTTATTCTTTAGTAGAGTTTGTATATATATTTTCTTGAAAATTTGCTACATTGTAGTTTCAACTACTTGATATGAAGAATATAATTGCATTTTTATTTATAACAATCTTTATAAATGTTCATTTTATATATGTTTTATAATGTTAACATTGTATGCATATTAAAAGAATATTGTCATTTACATGCCTTGGTTCATTACTGATTATCAAAAATGTTTGCTATATAACTAAATTAATCCATTTTTCTTTCCATTTTTTTTTTACCACACTCTCTTAAAACTAACAAACATTGCATAATCCTAGTGTGCACATTAATTTTCAGACAGATTTTATTTCTCCTAATCTAATTCTGATAACTAATATAAGTATGAGTAATTCCATCCAGTAAACCCAAACTAGTTTACGACTTCCATCACTGAAGAATTCTAGATCCGGGCCTAGTGTACTTGAAATGGATAAATGCACTTTTTCTCCAGTAGCCCCCCCCCCTTTTTTTTTTACTATCACGATACCAGTCTAAAAAAAAAATCTTAATATTTTAAATCTAAGCCAACCTGCTTTCTTAATTATTAACTATCTATCTAACTATCACTAGTTTAATATCTGTATATTTTGATATTCAGAGATTTTCCAATAATTGTAGGAGTTTATATTGCCAGGATTGTTATAATAACAACATATAAACTTCTCATACATAGTATTTTTCAATAATGAATTCTATATCTCTTACTCCAATTCTGCCACATAATGCAAGTATAAATAATAAAATAGATATCAGAAGGTAGTGTTTAATGAATCTCTATCAAATGCTGTCTTATTCTTACATCCAGACTAGTTTCTATTTTATGGATTTTATAAATGAAAAGTTTTGGATATGGACCTAATGTTTTGAATTTTTGGTTTGGTAATAAAAAAAAGAGTAAAAGATAGCTACTAGAGGAAAAATGCATTATATCTAAATATTCTGATGGATTAGATGCAGGTTCAAAATTCCTCACTGACAAAAGCCATAAATCAAAACTAGTCTGGGAATATGGACAATACAGTACTTGATAGACATTTATTAAGTACTACCATCTGACATGTAGTGCTCTATCACACACCAGGTGGCAGAAGTAAAATAGAAGAAATAGGAAAAGACAGAACTCAAATATTATGAATTTATAAATGCCATTGTCAGCTCTCTGCACTAACTGTGATAAAGAAGTCATTGTGGCATCACACTTCCATTCTTCAATTACACAAACAAAAATTCCAACTCCAATCTTTTCTTTATTTCTTTATTATTTTCAAACTTTTTATTCTTTTTTTTAATTCTGGAATTAGAATGGTCATTATGGGATGTTAATGTGTTAGCATGCAATAATTCTGCATGTATTTTTTTTAAAAAAAAGTTTGTTTAATTTTGAAGCTTTCAATTCAAGTAAGTAAAAAGCATGATAGGTGGGTTAATATATTTCTCATGAAAAGAATCTTCACCGTCATCATAAAATAGTAAATCATGATATGGACATTTACGGTAAAGCAATTTCATAATTGTAACTCATAAAGAACAAATATTGTTTTTGAGAAAGCCATCCTATTAACCTTTTGTTGCAGAATTATTACAACATTATACAAAAAAATTTATGCAACCCTTTCTAAAAAAAAAGTATTATTTAAATAATTTCTAACTAACATTTATACTGACTTGACTGTGAATCATAAGTATGGTAGTAAAGAAAAATTCATGGTCTTCAATATGGTATAAAAGATGAGTGAAATAAATATAATGATTACAAACCAAGGAATAAAGTAGTTTCAAAAGGCAAATATAGTTTTCCTAGAAAACAAACATATTAAATAAGCTAGTAATAGTTCTCAAAAAGCATATTGGGAAAAGCAGCAGTGTTATGGTTATTTTGAAATGTTAATGTAATTTGATTCATGGTTAATAATCTTCATTTTACTATTGATCATAGTTATATTGGTGGCTTATCTAGGGAATTAGAGATATTTATAAAAAAAAAAGAACATTTGACATGTTACTTATTTGTAAAAAAAAAAAGAAGAATAAAACTGACAGAGGAGTAGATACTTTAAAAAAAGAAAGACATTTGGCTTTATTGATCAAGAGGTCATAAGAAGGTTCAAGTACCAGATTTGCAAGCACCAGAATCAATTCTGAGATCTTCCCTATCCCAACTCAAACACTACCAACTACACCAAAACATAGGCAAAACTCTCTCCATACAGTAGTGCCACTCAAAGCAAGACTAAATAATCAATGAATGCCAGAAGGCTTGTGCATAAAATCCGTATCTAGTTCCTACTCATACAATATCCCCAAACTAGTTTCTGGCTTATGGCCTTCATCAGTTTAACAGTTATGAGCAAGCATGGGAAATAGTGATCATGTGATGTTTAAAGGTTTACCACCAAAACATGCAGGATGGTTCTTTAAAAACTTTAATTTGATAATATTAAAATAGTATAACTCGTTTATTGAATGTTGATGAACACTAATACTCAATTACTTACTCAAATGCAGGAATATTTATGTTTGATAGATAATGGAATGACCTTTTCTGTAAATATGTGGTGGTTTTAAAGTTTCAATAAATATATTTCAAGATTATATCTATAAATTTACGTATAAAATATTCGAGGAAAAATAATCACATAATTATTATTTGAAAATATAAGTCAATAAGTTTGAGAGCATTATCTATTGCAACAATCATATGTTGAATCAATAAGACATCAATTGATCAGAATACAAATCTCTACGTTATATAAAACCAGTAATAATTCTTCATCAATATTTAAAAATATTTTTCCATCTATTACAGTATATAAATTCCTTTATTAGATACTAATATATAAATAAAATCATTAAAAAAATAATTAGTTTTAAATTTATATGTTAGGTTAATTTTATATGCCTTGTGTTCAAAAGTTTAATTGTTTAAAATTAAATTGAATAGTTTGGATAACATAATGCAGGGGTCCCCAACCTTTTTGCACTTAAGAGCACATTCTATAATATCGCTAGGTGGCGGGCACCATTTATTTTTTCAAGGTAAATTTATAGTTGGATATTGTTAATAATACACATAATGTACAAAAAAAATATTTATTTCCAAAAAAAAATTTAACATATAATTAACATTTATATTTTTATGCTGTAGATGTATAGTATGCCCTACAATTTGATTACAATATAATACAATAATTTATAAGAAATTTTAAAAATTAAATTCATTTGTATCAGATAAATAATTTTTTATCGTGTTCGGATAGCGGCGGGCACATGTAAAAGGGTCTGCGGGCACCATGGTACCCACGGGCATAGGGTTGGGGACCCCTGACATAATGAGTATTGAGTTACTAAATGTATAAACAAGATAATCTTTGTTCTTTCAATTTAGAAATATGCAGAAGTTGAATGCAATAACTTAAGGACTATTCTCTGCAATAAACAATTTTTGTTAATTTACGGTATAGCGGTAAATTTGAAATGCTAAACTAAATCATGTTAACAGAATAGTCAATAATTACAAACTATTATTAACAATGGTCAAGTATTATTGATTTGCAATATCCTACTATGTAGCTCAGTTTGTTTTTGGAGAGAGAATTTAACATACACATTATGTAAAACTTTAAATTAGAACTAAATTATTTGACAAATGAATTGAAATTTGTAAAGGTGGAATCGAGAAACTACTTAATGTTGATTTTCATGTTTAAAATTTTATTTGTATAAAAATTCATGCATAAAATTCTTAAACTTGTTTAAGATAAAAAAAAATATCATATTAAAAAAATATAAAAGGCCAAATAGCAAATAATTTTCAAATTTTAGCTTGCAAATTAAAAAAACAAAACAAATATCACAGCTAACTATTAATTTTTTTTTCTCAGGAAATCATAAAATAAAAATGAAATTAATATTTCCATTAAAAATGAAAATTGCACTTCAAGGCTTTAAATAAATGCGTAATTAGAAAAAGGTTTTTTTTTTTTTAAAAAAAAACAAACAATAATTCAATAACTGCTGCTTTTAAAAAAAGTATATATTTTTTATTTTTTAAAATAATAAAAGGTATTCTGATAGCAAAATGCTATAAAGCACTCTTAACCATGTGGGACCTTGATTTTTTGGAATAGCATATTATTTTAAATTATAATGAGAGCAGAAATGGTGCTTTCATAATGCCATAAACAAATGAACATGCAAATGATTTTCCTAGTATATTATTAGCTATCAAACTGCATCCATTAGTTAGAAACATTTTAATGTTCTGTTTCAGATAACATTTGTTTGAATGATTTTCGAGATTCACAAGCAACCATCCATTGCATTGTTTATAATGTATGGAACTGTTCTGTAAACACTGAAACAAATCATTTACTAATTCAACTCTTGGCCTTATACTTTGAATAAAATCAATTTCTTTTTAATTTCAATTCTCATTAGAAAATTATCTGGGTTTATTTTTTCTTATATATATAAATGTGTTTTCCTGAAGGTATGTGATGATGGTATTTTAGTCGTATTTATATGTTGAACTATTTCCATATAATTACTTGTGTGCTATTACTAACAATGGAATAATTGGAAATTTAAATGAAGTTAAATTTTTTTAAAGACAATCAATATATATAAATGATTTGTAAAAATATGAAAAAATACAGAATACTGGTTTTATATATTAATTTAAATATTTATCCTCTTATTCAATATTAAGAAAAATAATTTTGATATATTAATATATTGTGTACGACAGCCACTAATTGTTTTTTAAAAATCATTTAATCTGTACTACATTTATTTTCTTTGTGATGTGATGCATTGTGACTTCTCCTTTTTTCGGAGTCAGGAATATGCCCAGAAAAACCTGTTAGTCACTTTACCTTTCCTTTCCATTCCCCACACTAAACATTTTCCATATTGTTCTCTATCCAGTTTCATCTCACTTCCATATTATAATCTTTGTCAACTCAATGGCTTTTATATCTAAATTCCCCCTTATCTTTCTTCAAACCCAGCATATAAACCAGTCACACACTTTCTATATAATCACTTTGTTTATATTTATTCTTCCACAACATTATTTTTACCCTTTTTGCTTGCAGGCATTTACATTCAATTAACACATGCCCAATATTTTCTATGCCTTCCTTAGACAACTTGCAGATTAAATCACCCACATTTTTCCATTTACGTGTATATTTCTTTGTTGCTAAAGATCCTGTTCAAGTCTTAAAGAGTAAACTATTTTACTTGCTATTATAAATTAAATCACACACAATATTCTGTTTACTTCTATATATATATTTAAACTTTTTTTACTCTCCATACTAGTTCTCCATCTCTCCAAATCTCTATTCTTTATTAATGCATCAATTCTTCTATCCCATTCCTTGCCACTATAACACTCAACAATTCTCCAAACACAATCATCCCACTTTTTGTAGAAGTATACTGACATAAATTCTTTATCCAAATCTTCTGCATACCATACTACTTTTCTCAACTATCTTGTTGTCTGCCCTTTACTCATAACCCAATTAAATACTATTTTGGCTATTCTCTTATTATCTATAAACTGCAATTTACCAAACATTTTCATTTTTCTTTTTGCATCTCTCATATAAAAACTTGACCATCCCATATTTTATAAAATAAAAAACTATATATAATCGACCATATAAAGCAATGCTGATATATTCTCATGACCAATTTCTGGTTAATGTAAATTAGAACCATAAAAACTATTTGAGTGGACATTCATTATTTTTTCCCCCCTCACTCTGTGCATGCATATGTTAATTTTAATTTAAAGTAAAATAAGGATGTTTAAACAGTCAATAGATAATATTTTACTATAAGTAGCAGGACTAAAATATTCCATTATAATCAACTGAACAATTGCTTGGGAGATTATGAATAATTTGGGCAACTGAAGTGACAGTTTGAGTTTTGATCAAAAAAATATTTAGTTCAATAACTGACTGTTCTATTTCTAGTCTAAAGTGCATAGGGAAATACAGTATTTAAGAAATATATCTAGTTACTGGCATAGAGGAAATTTTTTTAAAAGAAAAAAAAATCCTCAAATTCTAACTAAATAATTAAAAAACAAATATAGTTAGTGTTTATCAGTAATGACAGTAAAAAGAAAAAATAAACGACTATTTTTTGTATGAATATAAAAATATATTTATTTAATCTTTTCATAAGCTGAAAAAAAAAACCCATTTAGCCTATTTTTGAGAAATTATATTTCCTACAAACTGTGAAATAAAATGTTAAATCACCAATCAAATGCCATATCACTTCTAATATCTTTTTCTTTAATTATAATAATATTGCCAATCTTCATAAATTACAAATTTGAAATAACAAATCAAGTTATAATAATTTTGATGAAAAGGGGGGGGGGGAGATACAAATATTCTCTCTGAACTAATGCTTAGTTTAAATAAAATCTTTTATTATATATAAATAAGGGTATTATTAATTAATTCAGCAGTTTTAAATCATGTCAAATTAATGATTTAGAAGATTATGAGAACATGTAATAATAATTCAATTCTAGATCACTTATTACCACATTATAAATCTCTAGTGTATTCAAAACACATGCTGCTACAAATTTAAACAAATATTTAAATAACTACTAATTTTAATATCTACAACGTCGAATATATGTATGCTGAATTCACACTATGTACCATATAGTAAATTTTATACAGTATCATTAAAAAAAGATTCATTTTATTTTACTTTCCTTAATTAATTATAAATAATAGTATCATTATTATAAAGCTTCATATCTATTGGATATATATAGTATTAACATCGTGAGCAAACATATATGGCTATTTCAATACCAAGAAAAATAATAATAATAAACAAGAGATGAATTTTGTGGTGAGTATACAAACCAATCTATCAATCACAAATATTTTTACATATAAAACAGACTATCCCTTATACTGTTCATTTGATATTTTGTGAAGTTATTATTTAATTTCTAAAGCAAACTTTTCTTTCTGAAATACTTCAACATCATATCAAATTGTGGTCCCATTTATATCTTCCCAATGAACACAGTTGACATGGCACTTTTATAACATCTTTGAGATAGCGTTTAGTGTAAATGGAATCTTTCTCACAAACCCCATGCTCAATTTCATCATAAATATTATTTTAGGGAGTTTTGTACTGTTTATTCATCTCACATGGCTTTATGATCTTGACTTAAATGAAGTTTTTATAATGCTTTATATTCTATTAAGAAGGTGTCAAAACCTCACTTCCATGCAATAAATAAGGTAAAATAATAATTCTATATATAGAAAATGGTTGCAATAGTTATTTCCTTTGATGAAATATGCTATTTTTTTCCTATTTAAAAGCAGCAGCAGGCATTGAAGTCTATGTTGCACCTCAATATTAAAATCTATTTTTCTACTTAAAAATCTATCAAGATATTTAAATTGATTTACATTCTTAAGATGATAACCATCAACGCTAAAAGTTGCTGAAGATATTTCTTCTACAACTGATTGATAAGGAGCACAAATTTTTTGAATATTAATTATTAAATCAATCTTTAGATGTTGCATTTAGAACATTAATTATATATCTGTAGATTTTTTAAAAAAAAACTAACAATAATGCAGTTATCAGCTTACTATACATCCAAAATTCAATAAGTTAACAGTTTTTGCTTTTAATTGATTCAAATTAAAAATTCCACCATCAAATGTGAATCCCATCTCCATCCTTGATTTATTAAGCCATCAAAGACCATAGTCATAAAAATTGAAATCAATGTCAGACCAAATACACATACTTTTTTAACATCAATTTTCATTTCAAATGCTTTGGAGTTTCCACCTGCAATAATAATACTTACTCTCATTCCAACACATAGAAGTTGTAGAATATAAATAAACTTTGGTGGACAGACAATTAATTTCAAACAGTGTCATGGCCTGTTTAATCAAGTGAATCAAATTCCTTTACTAAATTAATAAAAGCAATATATATATCACTCTTTTTTTCCTGACATTTTTCATTTGATTGCTAATAAAAAACATATTTATAGTGATTGCTTCTTGATTTCTACAACTACAATGAGTTTCTGGTAATTATTCATCTAAGACTGTAGGCAAACTTTTCAGCAAAATTCTTGAAAGTAGCATTGCAGGGATAATAATAATATTACATGATAATTGCTGCAGTTTATCTATTCTCTTTATTTTTAAAAATTGGAACATTAGAAACATCTTTAAGGTCAGAGGCACAGTTGTCCATATATTCTTGAAAAATTCCAAAATTTTTAAAGTAATAAATCATCATATTCTAAAATTTCTCCAGGTATTTCACCAAAAGCTGCAGCCTTTCCATTTTAAGATTACATTGAGATGTTTATTCTCATCAAATGTAAATGAAGTACGTAATATGAATAGGTCATTAAAAATTCATCATCTCAATTCTTGCATCTTTACTCAAAATATGATCATTATCATCATCTAAAAAAGTAATCATTGGTGAGTTTAATAGGATTATGAGACTATTTCTCACATCCATATATTGTTTTTAATGTATAAAGTAAAAGATCTAAAGCGGTGAAAATCAGTGAAATCTGTAACTCATTGGCAGTTGTAATTCATCAATTATTTTTAAACCTTCTTGACAGTCAATGAACTGAAAATATCTACATTTACTATGAAGTTTCACATTCAATTGATTCAAGTGACTAATAATAAGATTATTGTCAATTAATGTTCTTAAAATATATATATTAAAAAATTAGCAATTGGAAAACTGATAGTAGAAAAAATTATAAATTAGGTAAAGTTTTTGGACCAAGAAAACAAAATAGAAACAAACCAATTAGACTTGGAACTTGTTTACAATATATATATATATATATATATATATTTGTAATTTATTTTCAAATATTCAGCAAATAAATTAATATATTTGCTGCATTGTGCTTAATATTACTCTTAATGTGTAGGTTTTCAATACTAGTTAATTTTTTTTTTTACTTAAGTAAATTATAATTCATGCTAAAAGAATAAAGTTGAAATAGTCATAAAAATTTAAACAGCCTCCCACCTTCCTACTATTTTGTCAGATATTAAAATTGCTGAATTTTCAGTAACTAAACAAATAGTTAAATTTGCCAAATTCTTTAAAATTTATTTTAAAAAATTGTAATTAAAGAAGATTTGAACCCAGTCTTTCAAACTCCCTTCAGTCATCAACTCCATATTATATAACTGATACAAAGTTAGCTTAAGTATATATACTATACTTATATTTAAATAATAAAAAGAATTAATATATAATAAAATTCAAACTAGAATTCCCGAGTTAGCATAAACAGAGTATTAATTTTTTTTAAAAAACTATTTTTGGCAAGACTACAAAATTTCAAACATGACATAAATAATATTTCTGTAGTATAATTTTCACTTTACCACTCTCAAGCAAAGTAGGAACTGGTTTCTATCCACTATAACAGCTTGTGGAGGAATATAATTATAAATATATGATCAAAGGCATGTGAAAAAGATCTATGATTCCTAAGAAGCACATTTCATGCTGAACCAGCATTCATCAGTTGGTCCAGACCACAATCTCTTACACATATCTTTATCAATTGAGATGCCCTTACAACTTTGACACAAATCACTTAATAAAAGTACATTAACAATTTTTATTAGTCATTATTTAAACAAGAGATTATCCAATAATGAATAATATTTCTATAGTATAATTTTCACTACAACACTTTCATACAAGGTATGAATGGTTTCTGATTACATCCCTTCACAAGGTGTTAAAAACGGATAAAAACTACCTTGCGCGAGAGTGATGTCACGAAAATTATATTATAGAAATATTATTCATTATTGAATAATCACTAGTCTAATTAATGACTAATAAAAAATTTTAATGATATAAATGTTGATCCATATCAAAAGTGCATACAAAAGCTTCCAAATAAATTAATATACAAATTATTATAATTCAAACACAGAATGATTTTTATAACCAGATGTTATCATAATAAGTTGAACAAGATAGGCTTAAATTTTCTAATTTAATTTTTATTAAAATAAATACTTTAAAAATGAACCAAATGTTTCTTTTAACAACTTTTTGAATAAAAAATTCTTTTAGTTGGAATGTAAATGCATTTATTAACACTTTAATAATAATTTCATAAATAAAAAAAAATGTTTTGAAAAAAATAGGCCAGTAAATGATAAAAGACTAAATATTTTCAGTCATCTTTAAATGCATATATATATCATGTAGTATTGCGTATAAATACATATTAAAGAATCTTTAGCCTTGAGATACAGTGATGGTATATCTGCCCAACATATCTATAACTTGGATTGGAATCCGAACTGAATCAAATTTAGAACAACTTTTCAAGTTTGAATTAGTCTTAGCATTTTTCATCAGGTTTCTTGACTATAGTCAACTCCAATCAAAATCAATTGATAAATTAGGTATCTAGTGGTTCTTAGCTAGAGTATAAAACAAGGAAGGAAAACCTTCAAATTGTCACTGCTCAGAAATTAGTAAAGTCTAGCTAGAGAAAATTGCATTCTCCTTTACTGTTTTTTAATTGAGAATAGAAGAAAGAATTATTTATCCTACACTGGATTAATTAAAACTTTAACTTTTGCTGAAATAATCATTACACATATAATTAAATTATCTGCATTGACAACAATAACAACTTAAAGTTAAAATGTAAGCCCTATTTTAAAAATATATATTTTCAAATTAAATTTAGTAACAATAAAAATACAATTTGTTAAACAATCTAATACAAACCAAATTACTTATATATATATAAATAATAAATATAATAATAATTATTTATTATATACGGTCTTTCAATCTGCAGAAGTACTTTTGGTTAGTTTCTTAACTCTCCTCAAATACCATTAAAACGGCAGTTGAGGAGGGTTAAGGAATTGACCAAAAGTACTTCTGCTGATTGGAAGACTATATATAATAGTTAATTATCATTATATTCATTATTTCTATTGTTATCACAATAGTTTTTAATTAACAAACATTTTATTTGTATAATATATATATATATATATTGTAATTCGTTTGTATTTGTATAATATATATATATATATATTGTAATTCGTTTGTGTACATATGTATGTATGTTATATGAAGAGGGTTTTATTTCTGTCTTTTATTTAATTGAGTATGTTTTCAGTGATTATAATCATAGCAATACAAACCAATGCTAGAATATTTCAATAGTGATACCTGTATTTAGAAACACAAGGTCTGAATCAAGAAACATATGGTTTTGTTTTTCTAATTAGTTTTTATTAGCATCATGCATTATATATATTGTAAGGATACAAAATGTATAAGTTTGGATGTGCTTGCTTAGGTGTGTTTTTATGTAACAACATGGATGTGTATATTGGCCATGTCTGTTGAGGATACAATTTAGTTAATAGCACAATGTGGTAGAATATGAAAAGCTAGTATTTTTATACTAAATAAGCTATCATGAGTGTCAATTTGTGTGATATTTTGTGATGTAGAAGTTGCTTTGACTACCTTAAATTTTGCTTCAATCAAAAAGATGATAATAATTTATGAACAAAAGGATATCTTTCTTAGTTAGTGGCTTAGTTTCTTTTTATCTCAAATAACAGAGCCTAATAGTGAATCAATATACATATGACTAAGCATAAACCCAAACATTTACTTGTTACTATATCCTGAATGATGAAAAGCATAAAATAGTAATCATTACCATTTATCATAATAAAAAAAATACCAACATTTTGCACAAAAATATATAAATTTAACAATAATAACAAAAAATACTTAAATAATTTAGTTCATTAAATAAAAAATCTTAATAGAATTTTATATTGGAAATTGCCTATTAACAAAATAATATTCCTTATTTTAAAGATAATGTTCTCATGATTATAAATACTCTTGAATCTTCAAACTACAAAAAGCACAAAGATATGTCATAATATATTGTATTGATTTACAATTTAAAGTTATAGTGATAATCATAAATATATTTCCTAATATATTAATAGATAAATTCTTGATAAATAAAATGTATTAGTTTTAAATTAATTAAAACTTTTAACTTAAAATATAATAAATAAGTGGCAGAATTGCAATGAATTTCTATAAATATTAATCTAGGACCAAAATCGTCTTTCTTTTTATATTTCAAAGAGCAGTTCTTAATTTAAAAATTACTGATTTTAATCGTAGCCTTTAGATATTAAACACGAAAGTTGCTTATTTGCTTTTATTTCTTCCATAATTTAAAAAGATACAAGTCAGAGCAAGCAGCTGAGCAATCAACCCAGTATACAATTCTTTGTTATAATTAGATACCAACCAGTAACCACCTAAACATTCACAGTAAAGATATATTCTTTGTTAAGATATATTAAAGGGAAACTTAAGCAAAAGAATAATTTATCCCTGAGGTAGCTGATTGGCAGATATTTAAAGATTTAACAGTTATGCATTTTGCTGTTCCTTCTTCAACAATCTTTTTTCTCTTAGCCTGACTTATGATTTGATGTTATAAGTCCCATGGATCTCAGCTTAAATAATAGCTGTTTTCAACCAATAGTCAAAAACTGTCAGTTGCTGATTATTTGTTTTATAGTATGACATGATATTTTTAAATAAACAAAAGTTTTGCTTTAATTAGCTGGTCCTGTTCTCAATTGTAACAAATGTATTTTTACAAACATGTAAATTAACTTGTCACTTAAATTTAACAAATAAATTTGGAAAGCATGTTTTTCCAAGTTTAAAATTAAAGCAATTAAACTATCCGTTTTGATTTTTAATTATAAATATTTTAATTAATAAATAAATTAAACTTTTAAAGTGCATATTTATAAAATACACATCTATAAATATATTTAACACAACTTTATAAACATTTCTGCCATTTTTATTATTGTCATCATCTGTTACGATTCTGCTTAATATATATACCATTGTAAAGTTATCACTAGCTAAAAATTAAATAAAAAATATTTAAATCACTCTTTCAAACATTTTGATATTTCAGCAAGATCCGCTTGAAGATCAGACTTTATTCACAGAGAGCGTTGCTGAAATATAACGTTTGGGATGGTGATTTGAATACTACATATCAACGTGTCTAAAACACTGTAATTTCTGAGTTATAACAGCAGATCATCTTTAATATAACACAAACATTTTAACTATTTATATGTATTATACTTTTATATTAATTATTAATATCAGAATTGAATCTATGCTTAGGAAAATCTAAGCAATTGCTTAGGAGCATCAAACAAATCCAGTTCTAATTTTAATGACTAAATACTAAAAGAAATGTAGGCTGAAAGGCAAACATATTTGAACTCTCTTATCTAAAACAAATGTAAGTATAATTAGAAAATCAGATAAAAGTAACAAGCTCAGTTTGCAAATTTAAAAAATGAAATTATTTCAGATGACAGTAAAAAAATCAAAAATCACAAATTTATTGGCAGAAATATAAAAATTCAATTTTATAAATTACATATATTAAATTTAAAAGATAAAATGTACCAAAAAAATGATTTTAATAGGCTTAATATGTTCAATAATAATTTCTGTTCAGAAATTAAAATAAAAAGCAAGATTATTTATGTAATATTTAAAAAATAATGCTTTAAATTTATTACTTATCAAAAATAATCAATAATGCTTTAAATTTATTACTTATCAAAAATAATCAACTGTATTTCCTTTTAGATAATGACAGGATATATCTTCTTTACAAATTAATCTTGCCAACTACTGTTATTCCATCTTTCAATGATACATAATAGTGCAAAAATGATTACTATATAACTTTGTAAGTACTGAAACATTTATCTATATTTATATATCATCCAAACACAAAATTACTTGAATAATACTATTCAGCCTTTTCAAATATTGTCATATATTTAGATAAAGCTCATCTATTTTTGCATTTTTAGAATATACTGTAAAAAACTTCAAAAAAATAATTCTTTTAATCACATTAGATAAATAATGATATCAAAATAACTTACAGTAAAAACTTTTTAATGAAAGAAGATTAGCAATAAAAGAAAACACTCCATTATCACAATAATGTATGTGCTTATATATTAAGCGTTGTAAAAACCTCAAGAGATTATTGATCATTCTCGGAGAAAAAACTATATGTTAAAACTTTTAGGAGTTGACATCTAATACTAGTAAAATATATGCACAACAATCGAATAAAATGGGTATCCCAACAAAGCAATGTTAACAGTGTACAACTGACTACATTAAAAACAATGGATACTGAATAGCCTCCGATATGGAAATTTGCTGTGAATAAAAAAAAATTTCATAGAGTAGGCAGTTTTGAAACTGTGTTGGCATTGCCACAAGAGTGTGAAGATATGTTATAGATAGAAGTAAATAATATTAAAAACAATAAAAAAAACTTATGAATATTAAATGGAAGTAAAGTTTCCACAATGACTACGTGGCATTGTGACCTTCTGGTAAAAAAAAAAAAAGACTTATGTTATTTTTATCCTGTTATTCAAGCCTTCAGGAGCAATTCTTCTCATTGAACTCTAGAAGCATTTATTGTAAGCTTGAAATAGCTTTGGAGTAGTGAGAGCTGTTTTTAAAAGCATATGATGTAATGAAAGAGAGGCATGGTGATGTTTTGTTCAATATTCAAGCTAAAGAAATGAAGTTTTAAATGACTTTAAGATTTTGAATCCAAATTGATCTGCTTATAGAATTATATATATTGATTAAAATATTATATTTATATAGTTTAGCAATCTCATAAATTAATTTCAGATAACTATGATCACTACATAAAAAGTTTGTAAAACAATTAAAGTAACTGAAATTTTCAGTATATTCTTATTAGATAATAAAGATAACTTTCTTTAGTTCTGCTTGAACACAATCAAAATAATAAATAATCTGGTTTAACTGATATTTAGAATATGTTATTTTGATTCAGTGCTTACAATGTAGGGTCCAGAGTGGAAGACAGATGTCATTAATACTAATTACTATGTTCTTAAAAGTCAGTAATATTGTTTTTAGAATCATATTGTCATCTTAATAAAAACACATGTTCGAAGAAGGCAAAGTGTTATGGCAATCTTATCACATCAAAAACATACAAGTGATCAAGAAGTTGTTCTTATAATGTGCAGCATCAATAATATCATCAATTAATGTTGAAACTGCTCTTGATCATATATCAACTAATGAATAAAGAGATTTTAAGTTGTACAACTGTGACTTATTTAATATTTTTATACTGTCAGTATAACTTCATAAAAATAAAAATAAATACTAATACATAATTTAAGTGACCAAAGTAATTTCTGTTTCTATAGGGTATATGAGCACAGACCTTCACACAACCCACTGCTCACCACTCTATCTCATATCGCTGATACCCTTGAACACATATATGTTGAAAAGATTAATCTCCCTATCTAAATGACTTTAGAAGTTGATATTACTTCCTAAGATTTATTTTTCTAACCAAACAAAATATCAGTTTAAAATTTTGTGACAAAAAAAAATTAGTTAGGTTGGACTCATATAACTGTGAGAGACAAAATATCTACCAATCTAATGAAAACCAAGATGACAAAAAGAAGAAAAAAAAAGTTTCTTTTCACTTAAATTTTAAACAATGCTACTACAATGATATTTTTTTAAAATAAAGTAAGAACAAGTGAGAATTTTATAGATATTAGTATAATGTTTTAAATATTATGTAATTCTTGAAATGATAAAATATCTTACTGTTATTATTTGTTACAGTAATGCATTCTAGTATTTAAATATATTTTTCAATTTAAAATATGTTCTTGAATGCTTATTTCAAAAATAGTTTAACACATTAAATATATTTTTAAAAATGCAATGAGAAATTGTAAAATTAGATTAAAAATATTACTGATATACATAAATATACATAAAACTTAAAAAGTAACAGAATAAAAAATATTCACAAAAATAAAACAAAAAATACAAAATGCTATACTTTTCTAAAACAATAAACAAAACACCAAACTAATTAATAGCAAAAGTGACTATAGTAAACATGAATTAAAAATAAAAGCCACAGCAAGATACTAAGCTTTGCTTAGAAGCTTAAAATCTAAGTCAGCCTAATGGCAACTCAAAATATATAAATAAATAGACCAAGAGCATTAAAATAAACAAACAAAACTAAAACAATCTTGCTGATCCATGCTAATACTATAATTCTAGCCAACAATGAACTATTGCATAATGAGAAAACTAAGAGCGCCATCTACCTGTACAGACACATCTGCACTCTGAATAGTATGTGTCAGGAAGATTGTCTGCAATTAAAATATAAGGCCAATTCTTAACCAGAAAGCCAATGGAAATAAAAATAAAATAGAGAGAATTTAAAATCTCTAACTAAACAATCATTTAATTTAACTTGCCCAGCTTTTGTTTGACTTAAAAGAAGGTAAGTATTTCTTAATCAAATAAATTTATTATATATAAAAACTATAATTAGTGCAGAAGCCTCATCTATATCTCATATTCCAATTTAAGAATTGATAATAACTGAGGCAAATGCATATAAAAACTTAACTAGAAATATAAACCATATCTTATATAATATATAGATAGACATTCAATTCACAACTGCTTCTGTTAATATTAATTTTATAAAGAGAACAAGTATGATCTCTATCAAAAACAATAGTTAATAACTCACATTAATCAGGAATAAGTTAGTAATATTACTGACTTACATTTTCAGATGATTTATGTCTTTAAATACAACTTATTGTATCAATTTTTATTATTATTATTATCAATTATAATATGTAAATTGATGTAATAAATATGTATTTTCGATTTAAAAAGTAGGTTTAAATGATTATTAATTGAATATTATAATCAAATAATAGTTTAATCATTAGTGGTTATTTATTATTGCTTATCACCTCTCTTAATAGTATATGTTTGTGTAGATATATTCATAATTGTTTATAATGATTGTTATTGGTGAAAACATATATATTAAAATAAATACTATATCATATTATTTTAAATGACTGATTTTTTTAATGTCTAGTTTCATTAATAAAACTATATGGTTACTTATTAGGAATATTATGTAAAGCTTGAATATCAAAGACAAAATCAAATATTGTAATTTATTCTTTTAAATCACATATTTGTTTAATTCTTAGTTTTGGAAATCATGTAATGTTTGAGCATCAAAGTGACCCAATGAGCACAAAAGTTTTATTCCAATAGTTAAAATTAAAATATTTGTCTTTAAATGTTACATCTTAACAATACTAACATATGTTGACACTATAGAACTAAATATCTATAATACCAAGATGAATTAGACAACTGAATATTACATGAATTTTATAATAATTTTGAATCTCTTTCTTAACTGAATAAGATGCTTATTTTTTTATGAATAAACAATTTTTTTTTTGTAAATCAACAAATAAATCATGCTCTTCTTTATAGAATAATGTTAAATTATTTTTATAATGAGAATTTTCCCAAATAGTGTACATTAAAAGAGATTATTTATTCACTTATAAATATTATTTATTTATTTTTTTAAAAAAAATTCTAAATGTGAATAACATGTTTTGTCTTTTATAAATATTTGGTCATTTAAAGTGATAGCAGAATAAAAATTAAAAAAATTATCTCGCAGTTTGGCTTATGTTAAGGTTCACAATATCTCTATCAAATTTTTATAAATAACTTAATTATTTTTTCAAAAAGCTATTATTTTTCTGATATCAGAGAAAAATATTTCCTCAGTAATGAATGTTTTATTTAACATGACCATTTTTCTCCACATCTTTCATACATAATTAAATCATTTTTATTTTCATATTCATAAAGTGTTCTCAATGTTTTGTAGTTGTGGCACATTTATATACTGTCTTGTTTAAATATTAACATGTTTAGGATATATATTAATTTTAATATTTTCATGGATAAAAGATGTCATATTATTATTTGTGGGATATTCCGTGTAGTGAAAAAGCTAAATGCTGATGTTTCAGTACAATATCAAAAACCTTCCTCAGAGCTTCCGCTTTCTCAAATCATAAGAATGCGTGTGAGATTTAAAATCGTTTTTATCATTTTCTTTCTCCTCATATGATATTGTACTGAAAGGTCAGCATTTAGCTTTTTCATTACACGGAATATCCCACAAATAATAATAATATGACATATATATATATTAGTGGAAACAATGAATTACATACAATTACAAAATTTAACTGTTCACTGTGCTTGCAGATTATGCATCAAGAATGCATCCCATCTGAACATTTATATGTTATACATAAAAACAAAAAAGTAAAAAAGTCAGTTAAAGCTAACTTGTATAAATTAGAAATTTTATTTTAGATGTATGTATATTTTTACTGTACAGTAGTTAAAAATATTATTATTAAACAAATAATAGTACCATCTAGAATATTTTTTTGCTTTGTCTATTATTAATATACAACAGCTCATTTGTTAAGAATGTTAATATATATTCTATAGTTTAATTGTCTCCAAAAATTACTATATAATTAAAAAATTTGATGCCCATATTTTCCATCAACAATTTTAACAACATTAACACGTTAAAACATTCCATCATTTACATCCAATGAACTATTTTTATATATAGATCATCCAAAAAAAACAACACAGGTTGATGAGAATTTGTAACATTTTTTCACCCCTATTTTATTTTTTAGAAAAGAATTTACTGACTCATTTTATGTGTCTAGTTAGGAATCCTGAAAAAAAAAAAAATCTAAATCATAGTCCAGATATGAATCTAAATCATGGACATGGAGATAGATGTGTTATCTTTAATATCCTGATAAAATTAAAATTTTTATCAATTAACTAATTTAAGCTTAATTATTATGTATTCTAGTCTCTAACCAAGAATATTATATATTTATATACACTAAAACAAACACTAAATTCTACAATTGGAAAATTAGTTTCATTTTATTATATATTATTTTGTTTGATATTATGCAAATATTTATAAGTATAGTGATTGAATGTATATATATATGTTCTACTGTATAATGTGTAATTGTGACTCCAGATGAAAAGACAAATATGAACAGTATTATGCATATAAAAAGTATTTTCCATTCACATTGTTTTATTTTCATACATAATTAAAAGTTTAGATCATCACTCAAGTCATTTTTTTTTTCCAAAATCATATTTATAATCAAATACATTGTTTTATTGACATGTTATTGTATATCCATTTTTATTATTTTTTAAAATGCCATTAGTCATAGTGAGCTTTAAAATTGTTCAAAATTAATTTATAGTTTTGTAGAGACAAAATACATTCAAAAATATTTTATTCAATACTAAATTAACTTATGAAATTTTTATTAGAACTATTTATTCTTTATATAATTTTACTCAAGAAACAACTAGATAAATATAACTACATACCAATGGTAGTGTTAATCATAACTCTGATTAATTTCTGGCAATTAGCTTATGCCAAAAAGAAATGCTGGACTAAAACACATTTATACATCATTATTTTATTTCAATTATGATATGCAAATTAAAGGTTTGAATAGCATATTTTAATATAATCTGACTGTTTATATACACTGGTCTGACATTAGGTCAGCAATTACATATTTCAATAAGATTAGTAATATACTAACAGAAGGTGTTTTTGATGTTTAAGCAAAAAAAATGACAGTAAGGTAAATTATGATTAAATTAGTTGGCTAACCTAAAAGTTGTATATCCCCTAATTTTTTTAAATGATAATCTAAAAACTAATAAAATTCACTATATATTCATTAACATACAAATCAAAAAATAATATAACCAATGTCTTATTAAAATAACAATTATGCACTTCATCTGTTTACTTTAAATATCTGCATTAGGAATAAAAATTCATTCTGTTTATAAAGCCACTTACTATAAGTTTAATCCAACAGACATTAGCATTTTATGCCATATCTCTAGACTAATTTCTGTATATTTTTAAATACAAAGTTACTAAAAATGGATGATATAAAAAAAATAAGTGACCATAGGATAGGTGCTATATTTTTAATGATTCTAACTAAAGAAGATTAATAGCTAAAAACTAGAATGGGAGCATGTATACAGCCACATCAAGTAATATTAATTGATTATACAACATTGTAATTCAAGACTGGAGTAGAGTGAATTACTAACTGCTTGAGGAAAATAAACATCATGCTACTTTAGATCTTTTTTAAAATATATCTTATTTAAAAAACAAACAAACATGTGAATCTATTCTATTTTTGGATATTTTATATCTCCAAATTTTAATTCAATTTTACTTTTAAAAATGTAAAGAATTAACACTGTTTAGTGTATTTTATTCCAGTATGCACAGTTAGCGCAAAGTTTATGCTTCTGAATTGGAGCTGAAGGCTGCTGTTCATTTTTTAATTGAGTAAGGCAAAAAACATAACAAAAAACCAGTTGGTTCAAGTTAATAGATAAGTTGTGCTCTTCATACTCATATTCTATTGAGTCTCATGGTTTTAACAAGAATTATCTCATCCTATTTATAAATTAGTTTCATTTATATATATCTTATGTTTCAGTATTCTTAAAGAGTTTTTCTTATATTTTCAGATCCATAAATGCTATACCACAATAAAATTATAATTTATTTATTAACTATTTCATTATGATTAAAAATCTTTTTTAGTCATAAAATGTTTTTATTTTAACTTTATTATCACCCACTTCTTTATGTATCTTCTCAAATATTTCTAATATCTATTTATTTTAATATTTTTGATTATGTAATTGATCACTACAACTCTTTATCCCCTAATAGATATATTTATACATATTTATTTCTATGCTTGTATCATAACTTATTCCCAAATACAATTCCTTTATTAAAATACTTTTTAAAAATATATTCTTTTTTTAAAAAATAAATAAATCCACATTTACAAATGATTGAGATGTTTTTTTTTTTTTATAAAAAAAAAGATATACAAGGGTCATTTATAAAGACATTTAAGAAGATCTCGAAGATATTTTTCAAAGCCTCCTTAAAAATTTATAGATTGTATTATTACTATTTGTTTTTAATCCATAAAAGTAATTAATAGAGATAAAAAAATTTTTTTTACAAAATTATTTTAAAATATATATTGAAAAATATCAATTAAAATAAATCATTAGTATAAAATTTCATCATAATAGTCTTTATTAGCAGTATATTTGAAAATTTTGACAATTATGTCACACAGTTATACTGATAAATATACAACAGATTTCTAAACAAAATTTCTTTAAAAATCAACTTCACACTTTTTTTTTTTTTTTTATACACCCCCACCCACCCCCCACCCCCCCCCCCCCCCTCTCGCGCCCCCCCTCGGCTAACAACGCTATGACAAACCACATTTTGCAAAATAAGAATCCTATCTATAACAAACTGGCACCTCCTACCACACCCATGTTTTATCCTTGAATTTTGCAATTCATTTTGTAAAAACAAGATTGAAAGATAATGCATTCTCTAAGCTCAGACTGAAAATAATATTCTTGCAATATTCTTGAATAATAGTATGATTTGAAATTCAGTTTACTGATATGCAAAAACTAAAGAATATTCTACCAGAAGACACTGCTATTCAATAGGCTTAAGTATTTAGAATCAATACAATGAAAAACAGATCCACCTATAAAAAATAGCATTTTACTATTAACTAATAACATAGACTAGCATAAGTGTTTTTTTTTTTTTCACTTATAAAGTCACATTTTATTTGATTTTCTTGTTTCAGTTAAATCTGCAGCCCTCATCACTGAATAGTAAAGATATTAAATAACATAAAGAAAAAAGACAGAAAATTAAAAAGGACCTCAGATAGAGGTTATGGGTTCAATTAAACACAAAAATAAAATTGCTTTAAAGATACAAAACTGACTCATTATATTTGATTAAGCAATAATGAATACAATTATATATATATGTAATTATTACGGGAGATTCTTTGTTATTACTAGTCTTAATACAATTTATCTTAGCATCTTTTTTGTAGTCTTAAACAGTCCAATTAATCCAATTGATTATCAATCTTTCATGTAAAATATGAATCTCAATTCTTGTAACTTTGTAGCATAATGATTAGCTAGTTCAAAGTTAACCCAGATAGTTATTCTTATAGGTAAAAAAAAAAGGGTATCTACTTGACTGGAGGGCAAAGATCCGAGGTTAATCTCCACTGATCAAATAAGTGTTGTATACTACCTGCAAAAAGTAAATAATCCACCTGCTATGTAACATAGGCATCATCCATGATAGAGAGAGCATCATACTTTGATAGACAATGAGTTCAGTGTTTAATTTTATCATATTAAAGTCTATAAAGTAGCTCTAAATATGAGTTTTAATATACATTAAAGTGATAAAAAGCAATAGAAAATTCTCTCTAACGATCATCAAGCACTAAGTTTCACTATACCTTCTTACATATATATATATATATATATATATATATATATATATATAAGAAGGTATAGAGGATATAGTATATCTATAAATAAATTCAGACCTTCAAGTCCTACAGCTGTCCACTACATCCTATACAATAGACACACATGACTACATACATGTGAAAAAAATAAATAATCTCCAATATATGTGTATTTTGTGCTGAGCCAGCACTCATCAGTTGATCCAGATCATGATCTCCCACATCTATACATAATCAGTGCTCAGTTTATATTAAGATAGCAAATCTTCAAACTTTAATAAACAAGCTTCAATCTTCTCCCTGCAACTCTCCAGCCATCCATAATCATTAAAAATCTGACATTGGATTGCTCAAAGCCCTTGTTGTTGCTAATCTTATTGTCACACCCAAGTTGACTTTAAGTCACTCTGACCCTTCATGTATAGGACCTTAACATGTGCATTTAAATACATAAAAGAGGAATGGGCAGAATATAGGCTGAACAAGTATATTGTCTATACTAAACAATGTAATTAAAATGGATTTGAATTCAGACTTTCAACTTCTTTACAGCTACCTACTCCATCCTATATATATATGTAAAAGATCTCCAATATACAAATTTCCTGATGAACCAGCACTCATCAGTTGGTCTAGATCATCATCTCTCTCTCACACACACATGTATAATCAGTGCTCAGTTTATATTAAGATAGCAAATCTTCAAACTTGAATGGACAGGCTTCAATCTTCACCCTCCAATTTTGCAGTCACTTATACCATTAAAAATCTAATGATAGAATGCTCAAAGCCTTTGTTGATGCTGATATTACTGTCATACCCATGTTAATCTTAATATATTCAAATTCTGAGTTCAAATCCTTTCTAATTACATTAAGTTCATCATAGACAATAAATTGTGTTTAAATATCTGTATTCAGCATATATTCAACATATCCCTCTTCTATGTATTTAAATGGGTAAATTAAGATCCTACTTGTGAGACTTAAAGTCAACATGGATATGACAGTAAGAGTGGCATCAACAAGGGCTTTGAGCATTGAAGTCAGAAGATTGAAGCCTGTCTATTAAAGTTTGAAAATTTGCTATCTTAATATAAACTGAGCACTGATTATATATGTGTGTAGGAGATGATGATTTGGACCAACTGATGAGTGCCAGTTCAGCATGAAATCATTTATCTTTTTCACAGGTATATGTGTATTTGTTGTATAGGATGTAGTGGATAGCTGTAGGCAGTTTAAAAATCCGAGTTCAAATCCTTTCTAATTACATAAATGTTCAGTATAGACAGGATATTTGTGTTTAAATATTATATATGTGTGTGTGCTTTTAAAAATATTTATAATTTTCATCTAAAAGGCATCAAGTTCATATGAAAACAAGCTAATATAAATTGCTACGTTATCAGTAACACAATATAATGACTTTTTACATCATCACTTTACAAATTGATGAAGTTAGTATAACATACTTTAAAGTCAGTTTTATCAGTTAAAAGAGATATTCACAGATAAATTTCTGAATGTTTTTTTTTAATTATGATGCACAAATAAAATTTTATCATTGCATTACTATTAATTTCAAAATCAGAGAAATAATTAATAAATTAATCAGATCATCGGTTTTTTAAAACGATCACTTTCTTAATTGTTCGGTCAAAGTTTCACAACAACAATAAAACATTAATATTTAAAATGTTATATTATTTAATTCTACACTATATATAATTGTGGAGATGAAAAATTAAGATCCTCAAGATAAAAAGATGCTGAGACTTTTCTCAAACCAAATTAATCCCATGAGAATCTCGAACTAAGTGATAATTCTATTTTTCTAAAGAAAATCTTATATAAGTATATTCAAAAGATTAGTCATTTGAAAGATCATATAATATTTGAATAGCTGGTCCAATATGTTAAGCTTTGATTCAGAAACCTTTAACGTTCCATTCCATATCCAACACTTTGCCACTGTATAAAAACTGTACAGGGTCTTTGTCATAATAATAAATTTGTGAATAATAAAAATAAAAACGTAAATTTAACTTCCAAAAACAAAGCATTCATCAAGAAAATGAAGAAATTTATAGGATAATAATTGCTACAAGATATTCTCATCAAGATACTTATTGATAATAATATCTTAATAAAACTGTCTCTAAAAACTAGAAATTACTTTGGACACATAAAACTAATTTATCAAAAAAATAGTCTGCAATAATTTTCTGTCTAAATCAATATTTGCCGCCATTTAATAAGCTTTTTTTAAAAAAAAATTGTCAAAAAAAAAACTTCTGAATTCCCAAACACCTACCAATCTAATGATTTAAATAGTATTGAGTTTATACAGAAAATTCTTAAATAATGAAAGATAAGTCTATATCCTATTCACACATCTCTTTCGCAGTAACTGGATCATTTTTCTTTGAGGAAAGCTTAATATTTTCCCATAGAAAAAAAAAATGTCCAGATTGTGTCTAATATTAGACAAATTATCACAGACGAAAATAAGGTGTTACCAGCATTCAATAATGTCGTGATGCCTGGTTAAAAATATTAACCGTATATAGCAGAAAATCTCAACAATATATATATATATCTGTGCTTCTATTACGTATACAAATAATGCAGGTCATATATACGTATAATCATGTGAATTTAATGCTAATAAAAGCTCTAAAAATACTTATAATTCAAAATTTTATTTTATTATGAAAAACATATCTTGGTTATGACATCATATTTCAACAGAAAATATTTCTCCTCATTAATTTAGAACATATTATTAAATAGCAAAGAAAAATAAAAACAGTAATTAAAATACTTTGCAAACAGCAGGAAAAAAGAGTGAAAAATGACAACTCCATATCTTTTGCCTGACAGTGATATATACTCAGTAGGGTTTTAGGATAATCGAAAAACTTTCACCAACATTTATTGTGTCATTAATTTTTTTTTTAAAACAAAATCAAGATATATTTTCTAAATGTTAGTTGCAGATGGTCTGATACTGAGTGATTTACATTGGATCAGGAAAAATTAAAGATAAAATTATAACAGGAGCCTCTCAGGCAACATTTATGGGAAAAAAACAACTAATTTTTTATTCAATAAAATCATGTATGCGTACGTGAATATGAATGCAAGCATAAATAACTTTTATCAAAGTATATATTTTTTAAAAAAAGATTCTTCAATAAAAATGACTGTGGAGAAGGAAAGTCACATAAAAAAATAACAGTAAACTATGGGCTATAAATTTTAGTCTGCATGTTATAAGACTGATCAAGATTGTCTTTAATAGACTGAAGAAAAATTGGGTGGCTAATTAAATACTTGAACAAATATAGTACCAGTTCACACTTTTAATCTCAGATCATGAGCACAGAAAGCTAATTATTGCACTAACAATTATATCAAAAGACATTTAGAGCAATTATATTAATTGCTAAATATTAAAAAAAAAAAACATAATGTAAAAAATTGTCAAGTTGTAATCAAAGGAGGGTTAAATTTCAAGTAATTCTGAAAAGGAGCGTTAATAATTAGCAAACTTTAGACAATCATAAAATAAAAATATATAGTTATTTATAACAAATTAAACATGCAAAAATGTGAACAATTTTATCTTTAGAAACTACTGCAAACTATAATATATCCAATAAAATAAAAACATGTAAATCTAGTCTAATACATTAATTTTCAAGATCAAAAAAACTTTAATAATGAAGACACATTATTTATCCATCCTTCAAACTAATTCTGAAATCCACTGATTTAATTAAGGATAGTTAATCAATATTTATAATTTAATTTGCCTAGAGCTTATAAAACTTATATAACAGACTAGAAAAAAATATATACATATACCATGGTTTCAAATGCTAACATTGATTTAAAAATTAGATACTGAAACTAGATAACACTAGTAAAATTGTGTGATATGTAACCTGCTTACAGCAGCAGTGAACTTTTTGCCCTGTGCAGTTTATCCCAATAGTAGAGTGATGGACTCCGGGGCTAAAGTGTCCTGGATTGGTTCTCAGCTGAGTAAAAAAAAAAAAAAAAGATAGGTTAGTTGAAATAACCTTTCCTTGGCAGCTGAATCTCATATGACCTTCCAAATATTCAACTGCTTTTATTTTTTCATTATTTATTTATAAAAAACGATTCTTATATTTCATAACTAATCACATTAATAAGATTTTATAAAAATCTGTATAAATATAGAAAAAAGAATAAAATGGCTTTAGTACTTAGGATTCATAAGAGATTTGAACACTGTAATTATAGAACTGGACATAATATGTGGATCTTAAACTATAGAGATTGCTATTAAACAACATTCAGGCCTGACATGTTAACATAATTTTTCTTATAAGGAATCAACTCATAACAATTAAAGCTTAAAATAAATCTGTTAAAAGATCAGTTCATCTTGAAAACAAACTATTACACTTTTAAAATTGTCTTGATCACAAAATGTTTATATTTGTAAAGTGTAGAAAGACTATGTTATTAGTGGCCTCAGAAATTGCTGATCAAATAACCAGAAACTTGAAGTACTATTACATAACATAAATGCAAATTCACAAATTAATTATAAATTTGTAGTACAGCATAAGTCACTTTCTTATCTTATTTTATTCTCTTTTGAGCTTTATTGCACTCATTAAGTCACATTCTTACAATTTCAGTAAAACCATTGAACATGTACTTTTCTTCTTGTATTGAAATAATTAAAAGTTAGTCTAGAACAGCCTAAAAATGTAAATCTAACAAAGATTACTATTTTCCATAATCTAAAAATAAAAACAAAAATAGAAATATTTTCTTCAGATGAAAATCAAAATAATTGATTTAGTTGCAAAAGAAAAAAAAAAGGCTGAAATTCAATAAAATTAAATTATCCATTCCTAAAAATGTTTTTAAAAATAATCAGACTTGTTTGGGGATTGCAAAATTTAACATTCATGATAAATAATAAAGATATAGCAAAGACTGAAAAAAAATTGAAATCTGAGGATATGAATAAGAAGAATGTTCCAATAGACAGTAATGTATGGGGTCAGAAAGTATTGACCCTATATAATGGCTTAAGTAAATATATGATGGAAGTAAGAAAGGATAGTTGCATAGTTTCAAAATTGATAGTAAAGATTTTTTTGTTGTACCACATCAATAAAAATTAAAAAAAACAACAAACAACACACAAGAATACATAAACGTTTTGATAAAATGGGCAAGCAAAACACAACTTTATAAAAGAGAATAACAACAACAACAACAAAAATGTAATTAAAAAAAAAAGGAAATTATAAAATTTGATATTAAAAATAAATTCCCACAGACAATGAGTAAATTTTTTTTTTTTTTCTACTATTTAGTATCTAGTTCTTTTTGCTAAAGCTTTTTAGTTTTAAAACCGGGTTTGTACCAAATCATTTTCGTATTGTCATTAGACATTTAAATACAGATGATTTATTGATGAAATATGAGGCAAATAAGTAAATATTGTCTATTAATGATAAAGCTGATGATTTAATCATAGTTTCTTAGTTATTGAGATTAGAAAATTGTTAAAAACAGCAAGCGAGAAATTAAAGGCCACCCCAAACTTTAAATTTACATATATATCAAGTCTGATTGATACTTTGGTAAAGACGTCCATGACCAATGATTAAATAAAAATTACAATTAAAGTTGAATGGCCTTATGAAATCATCTCATTAGCATATTAATCTATCATGCTAATGATTTGTAGTTGAAATCTGGATGAATCTTGTAATTTCATTCTCCGATTTCAAAAGTGGAATTTTTCTTTCATGTAACTGGTCCTCCGATTACTCCATTAGCCAACTCATAATTGATCAGTAAATAAATATCTGGCTATTCTTACTTAGGATGTACCAAATAAAGGAAAAGTGCAAACTCTCATCATCTCATGTATGATGAGCTTAATGAAAAATATTTTCCCCGTTTTTTTTTTGCAGAAGGGTGCTAGAGAAACTATTACCATAGAGGGAGCCATTTTAAAACACCTTATTTATTTAAATATATTTTTTACTTACTGAAATTTCTGGTAAGCAGTTACATCTTTATTTACTTCTATTTTTCTTTTAGAAAAGAAAAAAAGACTAATTATATCTTTGATCCAAATTTGTCACAACATATATAAAACAAAATAAATATATTTTCCATTTTTTAAAAAAAAAGTGACATTTAAATTGATCTTAAAAGATTTATGCACAAGTATATTTTAACATTTGAATTTGATAATTTTAAATTAAATATAATAAAAGGAGGGGTGGTGCTGGGGGCTCTCCAACTGCTTCCAAAGGGTGCAGAACATATAAAGTAATTATTCACAAGACTTGCTATTTGTTGAGTGAGGAAGCTTTGTAGTTTTTTTTTCTTTGTTTAAGCTATAATACTAGCCACACATACATACAGCTAAAACTAGCTAATTGAAAGAAAAATATTAAATTCGAAATCCAAGTTATAGGCATTTATAATATATTTGAGTATACATACAACGCAAACTTTTCTTGTAAAATAATTTAAAGATATATGATTAATGGATATTAATTAAAATATTTTCGTTATTTTTTTAAAAAAATATATTAGAAAAAACAACAATAACAAAAAAAACTTTTTTTTTAAAATTTCTAATATTTTTAAAATTGTACAGGGAAAAGAATTTCGTAATTTACCATGAAAAGATGTTGCAAAACTGAAAAGCATTTCATTATTATACATCGAAGAGAAATTATCAAGAAAAGAAAAATTTATTACTTATAAAGTAATCATCTTGAATAAATAAATCAAAATTGAAATAATTAAGAATTTGATGATGAAAAAATAAATCACAAAAGGAATTCAGAATATATAAAGCCATTGGCTATATATAAATGTATGTTAGGTTTTCAACATATATTACAATAAATTGAAAACAAAATAACATGACAATTTCTTAAAATAAAAATTTGCCTTTTAGCAAATATATGAAGGTTATTTCTTAAAATAGAAAAAAAAGAGAAAAGTCTGCTTTATATTTGCAGTTTAATGATTTTAAAATAAATATTATTGAAAAAAAAAAAAAACTTGAAAATATAAAAAAGCAAGATATGAAAATTATAATTTATTTTTTCTGGGTAGAAATGATAAAATCTGAAACAAATAATGCAATAGTTTTCATATATACATACATAAAACAAAACTTAAAATATTCTTGTCAATTATTTTTATAAAGGGCAATTAAAACCTAATCTATTTATCAAATATTGCATTTACTACAAAACAAACAGTTTAATCAGTAAAAAATACAAACACCATATTGAGAGCAATTCTTTATTAGTGCAGATTATATGAAGTGCTGAACATGCTTTTGACTGGATTCAATCATAGACATATATAAATTTCAAGCCTGACAAAGTACTGTTCAAACAAAATAATGATTTAAGATTACCTTTTTAAAAAAATAATATCTCTCTTTTTTCTTTTCATAATAATATATTATGTGTAATCATGAATTAGAGCTTTTTTGTTACCCCAAACGTATACTCCAAGTTTTGCTGCATAACTGCATAAATATGTATATTAACTTCTCTATTCAAAGACAGATAGAATAATTAGATATGTGTTTTTCACTGGTAGTTTGCCAACCCTAGCCACTTTCTTAACATAGTTTTTTATAGCATGTCAGTTTAAAAATGCATCTATGTGATTTATTACATGACAAAGTAATGGAATCAAGATCTGAAGGTCACTGGATTGCAGTTTAACTCCATCACTGTGAGTGCTTAAACATCTTATGATCTCTTTAATAATAAATTATTTAATTATTTTAGGAAGAACCACAAATTCTAATAAGCTGTTATAAGTTATAATAAATGAAAAAAAAAATCATAATAAAGATATTAAAAAGCAATGCTGTTTTTGATAACAATCAATCCTTAAGCTATTAACAATCTTAACCTGTAGTCAAGGCAACCTCCTTTAACAATAAAAATGGTACCACTTTTATCTATGGTCTGATATGTTTATGTAGACACTAAAAATTGGCACTTGATCAAGGAGTGTGAGATTGATAATGCAAAGAAGTTTAAACAAATCTCATTAATCAGGCAAATATAACCTGTTCCGAAAGCAGATTAACAAACAAGTTAATCTTTATTATCTTTACAAATATATCAGGCCATTGATAAAAATGATATCATCTTTATTGTTAAAGGAGGTTGTCTTGACTACAAGGTGACATTGTTGATAGCTCAAGGATTGATTGTTATTATCTATATTTATAAACCTATTAAAGTCTCAATTGACTTTATCTTAATGCTGTTTTTTATTTTATAAATCAACTATTATAATTATCTTGCAAAAAAGTTATGCTGCTGAAAATTTAATAATGTAAGTCTGTGTAACAAATGTTTATATCATTCATAGTAAACATTAATTGGAAAGCAATAGATATGAGTGGAATTCAGAATTTTAACAAAAAGATTATTCTTTTCTTCAAAGATGGTAAGCAATATATCAATAAAAACTTGTTAACATTTTATCTTTTAAAATAATTATTTAATTGCAGATCATCATTATATTCTATCATTATCCATACTTTCCAATGAAAGAAATCAATGGCATTTCTTTAGAGTGACTTTGAGATAAATTTTTTAAAATATAAATGCTACTCTCATAAAAAATCATGCAAAAATTGATCATAAAGTATTTGGAGGGGTAAGGGAGTCTTATATTATTTATTCATTTCATATGTCAATTCCAATAAAGATGTGATTTGCAATAGCAGAGTTTCTTATCATTGCATTTTTAGAATTCTAAAGAACATCATTAAATGAACATTTTCTCCAACTTTTGTTATATTGATAGGGACTCAGGTATCAAATATACTGGACAAAATAATATCTTTATATAGAACTAATTTAGTTACAGTCATTCCTATCTTTTAACTTGTTAAATTCAATATCAGCATATTGGAATCTGGGTTCTTGGTAATAAAATCTGCCTTTCTACTTAAAAAAGCAATTATCTTCTTAAGATAATAAAAAAGCAAGCTTAAGATTGCTGAAGATTTTTCTTCTACTGCTAGCTAATAAATAACAAAATGCCACATGACTTTTTCAATTATTTTTTGAAGCATCAGGTAAAGAATTTGAAATATTAAAAATTTAAAACAATACAAATATTTTGTGGATCCATTCTGAATTGGAAGGGATAGTATAATAATCAGTATACTCTAAATTTAAAAGCCAAAAAAATCTGCATCATTAATTAGGTGCCATCAAGTTGGCATTTCTTTTTGGTAAATATATAAATTGCATTTATTTTACTATTTATGATTTTTAGTACACTGTATATAAATATTTTATGATTAATTTTTCCTAAACAGTTTAAAATTATTTTTCTGTTAATACAATTGAAATAAAACGTTATCAATATTATATTATACTGTGTTCAATATATACACAAAACAAAGTCAAGCAGAAAAAGGTAAGAAAAATAAATAAGAATTCAAAGTCTCCTTGTGAGAATAGTAAAAAAAAAAGTGATGGCGAAATTGGGTACATATTATACTATAAGATAAAAAAATTTATTCAATAAATGAAAAATATTATATTTAGCTATGGCATTTCATATATGCCAAACTTTCATTTATTAGATGTCAACACACCCATATATATATACAAACACGCGCGCTCATTTATATTTATTAAAGTTTTCAGTAATTCTAATATCTATTAAATGATAAATGAAAAAGATTACACTTAACAATGGTTCTTTAGTTTATTAAATCTGAACTCATTAGATGCAAATAATATACTTATATATATATGCACACATCCATATAGACTAAAGTTTTCAATCATTTTAGATAACTACTAAAACAAACTTTATTTCCGTTTCTTTTTTTTTTTAAATACAATTTTTCTTCTATGAAAGCCAATGGACTCCTTTCAACTATTTTGAAACAATATTTCAAAGTTAATGCCATATGCAAATGATATATTGTACTGTAAAATTCATATAAACAACTCAAAATGTAATTCAATATGATACATGACTGACCCAGATTTGCTGCAATATAGTTACTATTTTTGATCAGTTTTATTCTTTCCTTTAATCAATGTTTTGCAGAAGCTGCAGTTATCAATATATGTAACACATCCATCAAAATGAGTGAAAATATCTGACATGTTTTCTCAATTTATTCTATTTAAGTTGTTTTATTTTTACTAGAAAGTCAAAGATTTTAGTTTCATACAAAAAAAAAAAAGAAAAATAACGATATATAAAATACGAAAATCTACAAAAATATAAATACTGTAGTTCTAAAAAAAAATGTATATTTATCGCAATAATTGTAAGCATTTACAATTTACACAGACATATATATATAGTGTATATTAATCAAAAACAAAAAAAAAATTGTTGGAAATGATAGCGAAGACCTCAGAGATAGGATTGGAACTTAAGTCAGTTATAAATGGAATATCTCTTTTATAAGAATGGGAAAATTTTAAAAATACATAGAAGAAATGCCATTATAACTTTTGATCAAATAATTACATAATAATATACTTTACAAAAGTTTATATTTACTAAGATAATAAAACCAATTACTCAAGGCTTTAATAGGTTTATAAATGTAGATGACAACAATCAACCCTTAAGCTATCTCAACCTGTAGTAGTCAAGGCAACCTTCTTTAACAATAAAGATGGTATAACCTTTATCTATGGTCTGATATGTTTATATAGACACTAAAGATTTTGACCAAAAAGTGTTAAAGAAGGTTGCATTGACTATATGGGATCATTGATAGCTTAGGAGTTGATTGTTGTCATCTACTTTTATGAACTTATAAAGCCTTTGAGTAATTGGCTTTATTGTCTTGGTAAATATATACTTTATATGGAAATTAGAAGTTATAAATGACTATTTATTAGTCTGTTTCCAGAATCTGGAAGTTAAAAATTGACTATATTTACCTGATTAATGAGGTTTGTTTAAACTTCTTTGCATTATTAATCTCAAGTTTTTATATAAACATATCAGCCCATAGATAAAGGTGATACCACCTTTACTGTTAAAGGAGATTGTCTTCACTACAGGTTGAGAATATTGATTTCTTAAGGGTTGATTGGTGACATTCACAAAAGTTTTATAAATTTTTCACAACACAAAATCTATTGTAATTTCTAAAAAGAAAATATGCTATCAATCCAGTAATTTCCTGAGAAATGCATGCATTTAAAAGTATAATAATAATTTTATTAATCATTCATTAGACTAGAAATTATCCAATAATAAATAATATTCCTGCAGTATAATTTTCATTATACCCTTCTCACACAAAGTAGGGATAGATTTATATCCACTTTTAACATTTTGTGGAGGGATGTAATCTTAAACATATGACCAAAGATGTGAAAAAAGATCTATAGTGCCCAAGATGCATTTTTTTGCACTGAATCAGCACTCATCAGTTAGCCCAGACCAGAGATTGCAATCTGTGCCAACTCATGAATGCTGGTTCAGCATGACATGTCAACTTTGGAATTATAATCTTTTTCACATATCTTTGTCATATGCTTAAGATTACATCCATCCACAAGGTGTTAAAAGTGGATAAAAACCAGTTCCTATCTTGGGTGAGAGTGGTGTAGTAAAAATTATACTACGGGAATATTAGACATGCATTTAAACTTTTGGTAGCAAATTCTTTTTGAAAAAATGTATTATGAAATAAAAATTTAAATGTGAAATACAAAATATTAAAAAAAAAAAATTTGAGAGCCTTCCAGAATACAAAGTACTAGCCAAATGGACTGGTCATCTAACAGCCTGTAATGGAGAAATTCATTAGGGGAGGAGAGAATAAAGTAGACATTTGTATTAATTGTATATAATTTGTTATATTATTCCCCTATATTTACATACAACAAATGAAAATGTATTTACATAAAAATGTAGAAATAAAAAACAAACCCAGTGCCTATAGGAGTACAAAAACCTTCATCTGCTTTAATAGTAATTGTGCTGATATTCAGCTGACTGATAATCTCTTATACTATAGTTAATAATAGCTAGATACCCATTTACTGATCAAAATTTGGTAGTTGAGTTGCTACAGATTGTTTATCTAAAATCAAATCTTAAGTCTGCTTAAAATCTGAAAAAAATTCCAAGGTTCCTATGGCATAAATGTGAACTTCAGATTTTGAATATGAGGATCTTTTCTGTTTGCATAGATACATAGAAAGTTATTAAAAGTTAATTTCATATCTCACAAATATAAAAAAGTTTTAATACTGTATTTAAAAAAAGATTATTTATGAAATACATGTGAAGTGAAAGAGAGATTAGAAGTTTTTAAACTGATAGAGAATTGTGATATAATGGAGGTAGAAACAAGGGATGTGCTAATAAAAATTAAAAAATTTTTTAAACATCATGAATGATAATAAATTTTTGAAAAATTGTAAAATGAGAGGTAACTTTTGATAAATAGTATATTCAGAAAAGGATATAATTTTATTAATAGATATTCTTATCTAGTGCATATATATTGCAACTGAAATGAATGATGTGAAATACATAAATGATAGGTCTGAGTGACTTTTGTTTTCAATTTCATATAATTAATATTATAATATAATTTTAGATTAATACATCAGGTGACGGTACAAATATCGTATCACTTAGGTTATATAAGGCATATTCGATCCTCTTTTATTCTTTGGATTAATCGTATAAATAGTTGCACTAACCAATCTCTTTGTTTTATCCACATATATACCAGTTTTTAGATCAAGATGGGTATGAGATTTTAATACATTTAAATTTTAATGAAAATTAGTAAATAGTTAACTGACAACAATTTTGATACATAAAATAATAATTTCTAATCAACTGCAGCAAAATCTATATAACATATTGCAATTTCTTTTAATTACGTTTTTATTATCTTTCATTAAATTATTAGTATTTTATTTTAAATAAATCATACAATGTAATATAATATAAAATATCTTTGTACAACAGCAATAATATATATGTGATAACAATAATCATACACATAAAAGCTATTTCTGGATACTATTAATTTTTGCCCATTTCAGTATATTGAAATTATTTTACAATTATGGCCTACATTGCATACATAGCTAAAAGAGTTTTTATGTATATGATTAATGTTATTATATATATTATTGCTGTTATATAAAGATATTTTACATTATATTATATGATTTATTTAAATACATGTAAAAATAGCATAATGGTATGCATGTGACTATATGAAAAATTAAATTGAGCATTACAAAACTCCTACTAATTTTGTCTGTATGTGAATATATACATATATTGATAGCAAGCAAGCACATATTTTTGTTTACATATATAAAATACCATCTTTACAAAATTTATCAAATACTAACATTAGTTATATGATTTAACATATTGAAATATTTCATTATTATTATTTAGTAGGTTTTGTTTGTGTTATATATAATATCCCAAAACTGAAGACTGAAAGTTTTTTCCAGCATAAATAAGTTTCAGTACCACTGTACTATAAATTTCAAAATTTAGTATGGTCTCGAACATAAGTTTCATGCTCTACTATCAGATGGTGATCCATCATTAAAATTCATAACAGTAATGGATTACAATTACCTATCTACTAATTACTTTTCATAGTTTTCAGTTAGAATTATTGCATAAAAATGATAGCCAAGGGATTTTATTGAGAAATGGGATTAAGAAAGGAGAGTAACACAATCAGTTGGAAAAGCCCATGTGTGTAAAGTGAGGCCAAGCAATATGTCAATCAAAAGAAAAAAAATGTTTTGGTTTTATGTTGGCCATTTGTTGTTCTCTTATACTGATTTAAATAAGAATATTAATTGCAATTTTACTTTGTATGGTATTTTAGATCTGGTAAATTTTTTTCAAGCTGGAGGTAGTTTGCACTTTACAAAAGTCTTATATAACTGTTGTGGATTCTTGCAGCATGTACAGAAAAGTTGGAATGGCTAAAACCTCGGTCCAAACAAAAGATCAGATGATGGGAATCAATGAACTTGTTTTTCACATGGATAAAATTAGGTTTTACAGTTAACAGAAAAATTGCAGGACTTTATATAATACATCTCTTCATCAGAAAACAATAAGCATATAACCAACAATAGAAATGGACATTTAGTTTAAAAAAAAGGGTCAGACTTTTGCTATTTCTATACAGAAACATCAAGACAGAACTATTCTATTATCTAATTATTGAAAGGAAAAAGTTAAATCTGGCTCATTACTAAGATGTCTGACTAGCTTACATGGACTTAAATGCAAGAATGTTTTATCATTAGGAAACTACATGGATCCAAGAACAGAGGTCATACACCATCAAATGTTATTTGCTTAAGACCAAATGCATTAGAAATAACAGAGATACATTTGGAAACTTATTCAATCATATCTCAACCATTTGTGCTGAAAATATTTCAAAGCAAAATCATCAGTGAGATTTATTCCTTGCATTTTTGTCTAATGTTAAAAATATTTAGTATAAATAAATTTAATATTGTGACAGTCAGATGATGTATGTTGGTTTAACCCAGTTTGAATACTAGCATGAAAGTACCTCGAGGCCATCCATACGTGAGATATTAAATCAAAAATACTATGACCTCTGCCCTATTTGCCTATTCTCGAGGCTAATTACGAACAAACAACATTATCTGAGACACACATAAATTATTTTCTCACCGGCCACAAAGCTTAGCAACAGAGGTAGAGACATGGACGGGAACACCTACGGAGCTAAATAGTTAAATGTGCAATAAAAGTACTAAGAAACATGTGTTTTGCATGCCTGGATCATTGGAAAAGTAAAATAAAGCATTATAATAAAATTAGGAAACTCAAGCTTTTGATAGTTAAATAATATGTTTAATTAATGACTTTAAAATATTAAGAATGTTTTTAATGGCCTCCGCTATTCCCCTAAATTAATGAAAAACTAATTAGACACTAAAAACAGATTAAACGATATAATATTTTTGCGGTCTAAGTCTTTTCTTCCCAATTTTAATAAAATTGGCAACTTGAATCTCCTCGATAAAGTACAATAGTAAAAATCTTTCACAAAGCATTTTCTAATTGCTTTGTGCTAAAAACAGACAGTTTAAAAATTATTTAAAATGTATATAGCTAAATCATATATACGTAATAAGCTACTGGCGGACAAAAGAGGCGTTATTGAGGAGATCAAGTTGGCAAACAAAGGAAACTTACTCGTATGGAATTTAGAAACATAAATAAAATTGGAAAGAGATTTTAAATGAAAAAAATTAACTTTTAAACTTAACCGCAATGGAATACAAAATATTTACACATGTTAGTAATGAAGAATAGCGAAGGAAAAAAGGTTAAATATAGATAGATGATCACACATATATATATTTAAGACTAGTCTAATAAAATGGTTACATTACAAATATCATTAAATAAAATAATTCATAATATAATTCAATTAAGAAAGGTATGAACAAAAGGGTAGAAAGTAAATAGTTCAATGGAGGAGAGATATGATTACCGTCCTGGTTCCTTGCTCCTGTTCGGCGGCGTCGTGGCTTGATCCAACCGTCGATAGGTATTTGTCCGGACAATGAAAATGGAAATATGTAGCATGGTTTCACGAAAAGTCCTACAGACACGGCACAGAGTTCAGATCACTATTAGGTGGATACTACGGCATTTTGGATGGTATTTAGGAACCTCGGCGATAGGCAAAGCTATTTATTTGCCTAGCCAAGCATAGTAGAATCCATCAAATTCATATGACTTTTAGCTTGAGCATGTTCAAACTTCTCCATGATTTTGAAGACGACAGTTGTCTAACTTTTTGGAATAAAATCTCCACAAGCAAAATCTGAAAGAGTTCTCCAAAGAGAAATCTGAATGCCAGCAAGAAAACTCTGAATAACCAAGTCTTTTGTTCTCACTTCTATTTATACCCTCTTTGTCAGCTACCTTCTATTGTTTGTATGGTCTTAGATCTTGATAAGCCCCCATGCTCCTTTGTTTCAAGGTAACATTTTCTAAAAATAACCTTTACTTTTTTACTCTAAATTTCTTTCTTTAAACTTTGAATTTTATTAATTAAAAAAAGAAAGAGAAGGCCATCTTTAATTTGCCTTGAATGGGCTAATTAATTAAAAATATACATTCTTTTAGAAAATGTTGGTGGGCTTATCTCAAAATCAAATCATACTAAATATTTGAACAAGATTTAAAAAGAAAAATACATTCTTATTTCTTTTAATAAAATAAGTATTTTATTTCAGCAGAATTTTGCATTAACTCATATATATACGCTTGACGTATATATATGTTTGACTAATAGATTTTACAAGTAATTTTTATTAACAGAAATCTAATCTTAGAATGGAATTTATTTAACAAAATATTTAAATGCAATACAAATTATATAAACGTAATTAATTTTAGCTTTAATGCAAAACCCTGCTGATATTGGACTATAAACTTAATTCAGGTCTATAATACTAACTAAGTTTATAGAAGGCTGTGAAGCATGGATCGGACTTCAGATCCATTGCTTCAATATTAAGTTGTAATTTCATTCCCCATATTTATTACTGTTCTTGATTTAATTATAAATTACTTGTATTGTTTTGCAAAAAAAATTTCTATATTTATAATTACATTTACCACATTTATCTTTATCATTTTTTTTTCTTTTTATTACAGACTAATTTTAATGCTTTGCAATTTTTTTTTATAAATAATTATGCTGGCTATTTGTAAAATCTTGACTTCTGTTCTTATAGAGACATTAAGTGATGGAGAGCATATTAAACTAGTATCTAAGTTTCTCTACAATATAAATTTTTGAATCACTATGTTGGTCAACAATTTCATTTGTCTTTTCTCTTTTTCTTCCAATCTTAAAAGTAATGAAAAAAAAAAAGAAATTTTAGGAAGCCCTTGGCTTATCCACAGTTCCTAGTTTTTATTCTTTCATATGTTCTGGAAGGAAAATCAGCTCATTCCTACTTTTTCATACTATTCAGTAGCATTTGTTTATACTTTCATTTAAAAACGAACTAAATCATTTAAGATTAATTAGATATAATCTATTTCAATTCACATATGCTTTTCAAATATTATTTCTTAATATCTTAATCCATAATTATATATATATATTTTCAAAATAAAGAAAAGATATTTGATAATCTGAAATTATCAAAATGTTTTTCAAATGCAATGTTCCTTTCTTTAAAAAATTTTTTTGAACAAAATAGGGAAGATTATTTATAATTTACTAATTAGCTTTAATCTCTTAATTATGTTATTTTCAAAAATAACTAAATAAATTAATAAAATGATAATATACAATATATAACAATTTATTAAATTCCTTTGGGTTTGTTATTTTGTTTATCTTTTGTTAATCCTAATTTGATGTTTATTTCATTATTATTACTTGGGGATATCATCTCAATATATATATAATATTCAAATATAAGTATATTGTCTATACTAAAGTTAATGTAATTAGAAAGAGCTTCAATTCAGACTTTCAAGCTTTTTACAGCTGTACACTCAATCTTATAGAAGTGATACACATAAGTACATACATGTGAAAAAGATAAATGGTCTCCAATATAAGTATTTTGTGCTGAACCAGCAATTATCAATTAGTCCAGAGACATAATTACATATATGGCATAATAATAGCCCATAAATAGTAATAAATAGTTTATAATTAATTAATAAAATAAATAAATAAAAATCACCAGGAAAAAGATCAATTAAAATTTTTATAGTTAAACAATGAAATATTTTTGTAGGTAAATTAGATAAAATAACCTTTCAATGGTACACCAAAAGACAAAAATGTCTCTAACAACCATCTCTTAGAGAAACATTAAAGAAAAAGGGATTATTATTCGTTAGCTTTGAAAGTTTGAATATTTTTTCATTTTTTTTTTACCTTTTACCTCAAAGTATTGAATGATTAAGTGAATTGGTTATGAATGAACCATATATATAAAAAAAAAATTCTAAAAGCAGTTGGAAAGAAAAAAAAATTCAAGTTTTGCCCATATGTGAACCTAGGTTACAAACCCTATCATTACACCACAAGACTCTTTGTAATAAATATTAGATTATATATATATACTGTCTTGAAATTTTTTTATAATTTCAACACAGAAAAACTTTTAAAATCAAATGTAGTATTTTTACTTGAATGCAGTATTAAATGGATATTTGAAATTTTTAGATCAAATAAATAGCAAAGAATTTATTTGGATTTTTCTTTTTGGAAAATAAGTAAAACAACTCAAGTTCAATGTATGTGTTAATATATTATTCTTAACCAAAATTTGCAAAAACTTTTAAAAATTAACTATACCATGATAATTATGAAAACATATTATTAAAAATTTCATAGAGAACATTTAATAACAATAATGAAACTAATAACAAATGCTAATTAATTTTTATATAGTTTAAACAACAGGCTCTTAGTTTTGTTTACTTAGCTTCATTAATTAATATTATGAGTTTATTATAATTTTTTTGCCTAGTTCATAATTAAACTAAATTGACAATTATTTTTTTTTAATATAGTAGTTTAATGAAAAATATGTTATCTATTCAATAAAATAATTTTATTAGTACTATTATCAAATAGAAAAGCTTATTTAAATAACACACACACACAAAAGAAGGATTCAGGAAGATTTGAACCAACCTCATATATAAATATATGAAATTTCTATTATCTGTTGTCTTTAACAGGATAAGAGGGGTTGTCTTATATTCGAGAATCTAAAGGTGCAAGTTCGACTCTTATGTGAATACTGTCACTGGTCAGGCCAGCAACATCTGAAGAAGAATGGAGAATAATACTACTCAAAACTTGAAATTACCAATCTGTGTTGTCTATTTGTGTGTTATTACTAACAAGTTGTTTGTATTTGAAAAGTTTAAATAAAGTTAAAAATCTTCTTCTATACATTCAACATTTACTGATAGTTGATGGAAATAGTCCAACATATTATTATCACATCGCAAATAAATATATCTCTTATTAAATACAACTGTTTTACTGAGTTTTCATAATAAAATGATTAAAATTATTCAGTATATTTAGTCCACCAGAGGAAGCCGATGACTCCAGTTAACTCTGTTACTGGCTTCCCATTTTAGTTCCTTTTTTCTTAGTTCTCTTTTCATATACAAGTTATGTCAACACATCATCACAAGTAAGAATAATTTCAACATTTATAAAAACGCTGTGCAAATTATATGGCAGCCATTGAAATTTTAATAGATTACTATAGTGATTTTGCCTTTTAATGAAGATTCTTTGTTTCACTCAGTTTTGGTGAGTGGATGATGGTCGAGAGAAATCCCGGGAGCCTAAATCCTAGTTCTGTTGAATATGGGAGGTGGGATGAGGGTGCTATGGGGATCGTTTCCGACATTGATTTTCTCATTCATAGGAAAGGAGAAATAACGTTATTTTTTAGCATTATTCTTATAAACGATTTTATCCATGTGTTATTGCAAAGTAAGCTGCAGTTTGGCCTAATGGTTGCCTTATTTATTACTATTATTTCCAAGATGATTTTTGATATGGTTGGCCCTTTGCTGTTCATGTGGGTCTTCATGATGAATTAGAATGATTTTCAGCAGAAACATTTCAAAGCTTAGTTTTTTTCCTAGTTCTCCAAAAGTCTTCCAAAGTATAGTGAATTGCTCTCTTCTGGGGATATTTGAGGCCAGTCTGGAGAACTGAACAATAGATTGGCTTAGTCTGTATTTTATATTATCTCAAGTGTTTTCCTATTCCTCAACTTATCTGCTGTAAATTGGATTTTTCAATATTGTACTCCTAAAACGCTATTCATATTTGAACTCTAGACTATACAAATAATTCCTAATTGCAACTTTTCGTCTCATGGACTAATGTTCTGAGTTGTCACAAGTTGATCAATTTTTGGCAATGCTATGGACAAAAAATACAGTGTATCATCTTAGATCTCCATATTATACTATGTAAATCAAAACTATTCACAGTATAGAAATTAAATTTTTAATCGTATATTTTGTGATCTGCTGTTAAAAGTCTGAACTGAATAATAAATAATTTTTGGCACTTGCAAAAAAGCACTGGAGAGGATTGAAAACTATTAATTGTCAGCCCTAGTGACTATGTCATACTTATAGATTATATATAAATAGAAATGATCTTGTGGTGAAGTGAATAGCAGATTTTCCTCCCATGCCAAAACTTGGTATTTGAAACCAGGATGAACTTTAATATTTGTTAAGGTCATAATCAGTATTTTTTTCCCCAGGAGTATAGCCATCCAATATTGACAGATGAATTACTATGAAACTGTTAATTAGACGAGTGTTATTGTTCCAACAATGAAAACAAAAATAATATTGTAATACGATGCAGCTTTTATAATTGCTAGTATGTGTGTATCATACTTCTATACTTCTGAGACTATATTTATATACGTAATCTTTTTAAAAACAATTTCAAACATATAAAATATAATTGTTTTAACTTTCAATCATTAATTATAATACTATATTAAATTAAAAAAAGCTATATTTCTGATTTTAAAGTAATCTTCAATAATTAAAAAAATATTTGTAAATTAAGTGTTTTCTTTTTAGATTGCATTATTTGACATCTATGCTTACTGGCAGTTTAAATATCTTGGTAATTTTATAAATGGCTTTAGATGTTGAGATAAAACATATGACTCAAATATGCTGCTGCTGCTTTTAATAAATTAAAAGATAAGAGCATTTAATCATAAGAAAATAACTACTGCAGCTAAGATAGGTGTAGATATATAATAAACATCTCCATACTTCCCCATTATTTTTAAATACATATAAATAAAGATATAATAAAAGACAAATGCCCCCCAAGATGCATTTCGTGCTAAACCAGCACTCATCAGTTGGCCCAGGTCACTATCTCTCATATATATCTTTATTATATGCAAAGTATTTATCTAGAGTAAATTATTACATTTTCATTTACCATTGTCAAACTCCCTCCACTCACAACTTTGACGCCATCCATTTCAGATAAATACACTAATGATTATTACTAATCATTTTCGAAACTAGAGATTATCTCTAGCGCAGATATAAACTTTAAACCTCAGTTAAAGATTAACATATCTGATTTTTTTAAATTTACACACACGGAATTATTCACCTTTCTCTGTCCCGTATGTAATATCTTTATAGATATAATAAACATCTCCATACTTCCGCTATTTTACCTAATTTATTATAGAGAAGTATAACTTGGGTATTCGAAAAGTTTCATTTAAGAATATCTCATTAAATTTCAAAAATATAACAGTAAGATCATAAAAACAATCAATATATTCCTTCAGTTTGCTGGATATGATACTACTGAGTCCATTAATGTAAAATCACATTTCCATTGGATTGAACATTTTAAAATGAATAAACAATGAAAAATTTTCCAAAATAGTGTTTTATTGTGAACTCAACCATATTTTCCATGAAACAAGTAAATCCATTTATGATATAAGACATTCTAAAAAAGTGCAATACCATATGTTTTCATTGAGAAGATATGGTAGAGAATGGAATACACTGGACATCTCTACAAAGCACCATAAAATATCATGTAATTACAAAAATGAACCATCATCTTCTATGTGCAGACATATTTGTGGTTCACAGATTGGGTTATATAATCATCACAAAACTCATTTCTAGAGTTTTGTCCCGGAGTTGGAATGGCCACACTCACTTATGAATGGCTGTTTATTTTTATTGGCTATCAAAATAGAACTTCATAAGAAGTTTGAGTGCTGAAATTTACAGATCTTGAATTCTAGAATCTATTTTATTATTGCACCAAATAACACAAGGCATAAAATGTCTATTAATAAAAAGAGATCAATTTTCCTTTTGTTTCCCCATATTCCTTTCCGATGTATAAAAATTGATTTAGGACTGATTATTCTGAATTTCAACATAATATTTACATAAAATAAAATGACTAAAAAGTATATCTTATATCTAATCAAATTCTAATGATAATTTTGAATGTAATAATATAAGCTAAAGGCAACCCAAGATTCAATAACTACAGCACCTCCATCATTGAATGATTAGATAGGCTGTTGTGAACTATATACCTGAAAGAAAATAATGTCTACTGGATTATTCCTGCGTCAGACAGAAGAACTAACTACTATACCAGTGATAGTTAACATGGGTCCCTACCGCCCACTAGTGGGCGTTCCAGACTTCATGGTGGGTGGTAGGAGTTTTGTCTGAAAGTGAAGCACCTTTTTTTTTTTAAATTTAATTGACTTTTTAAAAAAATTTCATAGAGATTTATATGCTTTAGCTTGTTGTAACTCTGCTTTATAAATTTTATAGAGTAAAGTTACTTCCCTACTTTATAAATCACCATTACTGCGGAACCGGTGGGCGGTTAGAAAATTTTACTACTAACAGAGATAAAAAAGTGAGCAGTAGGTATAAAAAGGTTGACTACCCCTGTACTATACCATTCCAACAATATAATAATATAGATAGATACTATTGTAACTTCAATAAATTTTCTAATAAAATAAAAAATAATTTTTGTATGTATTTAAAAAAATGAATAGATAGATAAAATGTTTTAATTATTGGAAAAAAATATTTTTTAAATAATAGTAATGAGGTTAAAAAGCGAATATTAAATTTAATAACAAACCGAATAATTGGGAAAAAAAAAAAAAAATTATTTTTATAAAAATTAAAGAATAAACATAAGCATCATACAAAAAAAAAAAGGTAAAATTAAATAAAAATTAATTATATTCCGAATAGCAAAAAAGAAAAAGCTGTAAAGATTGAATTTAAAATCAATACTTTTTTTTGAAAAATGCAATAATTTATATTTGCAAAAATGTGATGAGAGTAGAAAATAATGATGAATTATCACTGATGATGATCAAAGCTATACATTTGGACATAATATTCCATTGTCTAATCATTCTCCTGGTTCAGCAAACAACTTAACATATGACCACTATATTACTGTTCTAAAGCATATTATTATCAATAATTTTTGAAATCTTAAAGAGACTATCTATAAATTACTTGTTTTTTGAAGTTCAAAATATAATGATATAATTAGTGGTTTAAGAGGTCACATGATAATTGACAAGCTCAGATGACATTTAAGTCTTGAAGCTGCTACTGTACTAAGTAATAAAGAATAGTTCTGATTTGAAATTATAATGTAAAATACTATATTAATAAAATGAAAATTGTGGTGAAAATAAGAGATGCATAAGGATTATTAAATTTAGAAAATAATGTCAATATCTGTATTTAAAAATGGTTTTATTAAAAATGATTTAATTAAATATTACTTTTTGTAATTTTAATTTTTTTCTAATCTATTATGTCACTGCATAATGCATTGTTATCTGTTTAAATATGAAGCTTTATAAAGTTATTAAAGCCTGTAAAAAGGAGTTTGCTGTTAAATAGAAGAAGATACTGATTTGTATTTGAGATCTTAAAAAACTGAACAGGACAAATTCCTAATATGCACTTTGTATGTTCTTGTCAATGCGGTAGTTATTTTTATATGATTATTTATATAGTAAACGAACATGGATGGCTGTTCATTAACATGTATCAGCCAGCAGTATTGGATTTATTGGTTTTTTTATTTCTGAGTTTAAGATAAAAAAACACTATCTTATGTTCATTTATCTGATAATTCTTAATTAAAATATTATTTATTTTTAGCATTAATAATTAATAATTTTATAAATTAAAAATAATTTGCCAACTCTTCCAATGTAATATTCTTGGCTTATTTAAATATTCACTCCTATCAATATAATTCACAGTTATATTCTTGAATAGATGGAAACATATTATTCTGTCTATTTAAAATCTGGGTTCTATACTTCTAAGTAAGTGGCATATGTAAAGTAAGTGAAGGTTATATTAATTATTTTAAATCTAATATGTAAAATGACTAATTCTTTGAAATGTGTTTCTAAATGTAAAAAATATATTTAAGATTAATTGTTAATGTTTGTTTATCATTCTTTTCTTTCTTGTATTATATTTTATGACTTTATTAGTGAGATATTTTAGACTGCTTTTCATTATTAAATGCCATTATTCTGAAACTAGTGGCAAAAATGGTTGTACTGTCATCTAGTATCATTGTTTATTCAAGCTTACAATAGATGGCTCTGGAATAGAATGAAAGGAACTGTATTTGAAAGTCATATGTTATTAAAAATAAAGAGATGTTTGTGAGATATTTAGTTGGCATTTTAATTTTATTATTATTATCTTATTTTCTATATTAAGAAAAGCTTTGTATAAAACATTTTTCAGAACTTATTAATCTATTTCTTTTTCCTGCTGTATAGACAATGCTATTGAACAATAAATATAATATGATTGACCTTGCCGAAAAATCATGAATTAATTTTTTTTATATAACAAAGATTGATTTCCTATATCTAATCCACAATTCTCATCTCGAATGTTTCTATTACTCATAGCTCCACTCATATCACCCTGACCAAAGCAAGAATGTGCAAACATTACTGAGCAGTGAACTTCATAAGATAATTATTATAAAATATCCATAAAATATTATTATTATCATTATTTTTTAAAAAAAATCATTAAGGTTTTATACAAATTACCTTAAAATTTAAGATTAATGGGCACATTCCAATTTTTAATAAAAAGTTATTAGGATGGTATAAACATGAATAAAGCATATTACAAATTACCCATACCTCCTATTTTATTTCTATCAGATAATATTCACTTTAACGCTGTAGATAGATAGATATCTTTCTTCTTTTATCTTCCTAACATGTTCAAATTATCCTAACTGCTTTTTTGGGCATTTCCCCGATCATTTATTTCTATTTGAATTATTTCTTTCCTCTCCTTTAATTAATACCATTTTTCTTACACTTTTTTCAAAAAGTCCATTTCAGTATCTAGAAACTTTTCTCTATTAGATATAGTAATATGTTGGACTATTTCCATCATCTATCCTTAAATGTTGAACATTTAGAAAATTTTAAACTTTTGTTTAAACTTTTCAAGTACAAACAACTGTTAGTAATAACACAGAAATAGACAGTGTTTGTATTTAAATAAAGTTTCAAATTTTCTATGTATTAATAGTCCAGCATATTATCACATCTATTATGGATTGCCCATGTAAACACAGCAATCCAAGCTATGTAAACTCTTGTAACCCTTTAAGACAAATAAAGCTTACCGTTGAAACATATTATCACATCTAATATATCATCATCACAAATCTTCAGGCAAATACTTTTCTCCATTACTTTTATTTAAATCCATATCCTTCTCCATATAATAATATTCTTAATGAAATCCTTTATGACCTTTTTCTTATTTCTTCTTTTATTTGCATATTCTATGAAACTAAATTATGAATTTTATTTATATTTTGTGTGTGTATGTTATATATGAATTAATTTCTTTGATAATTCGATGTATTTACTACTTTTTTTTTTCTGTAAATATTTTTATTTAATTATGGTAAAACTTTTGATAATCTTTTACATTTTAATACTACTGATTCTGAATAATATCTACACAATTAAGTTTTATTTATCTTTTATTGTAAACAAAACTGTAAATTGAACTTCAAAAAATATTTATAATAATTGTAAAAGAAAGAACACTAAAAAAGATGATAGTGAATAGTTTTGTTGTTAGTATAAGTAGAAAGAAAGCAATCATAGCAACTGTAATATTTATAAAATGAATGGGATTAATTAATCCATTTTGGGTAAAAAAAAAACTTGTGTTTAGTTAACAAAAAATAACTTGAGCAAGTAAAACAATCTTTCAACAAATAAGCAGTATAAAAAAAGTCTTTATTAACTAAAGTGAAATATTGTAATTATATACAAAGCAACCATAACACAACATATCTCTCTCACAACTAGTAACACTGCATCAAATTACCATAATATCTTTTATTAGTTTACATTCAGTACATTGATAGTCATCACGGACCCAATCAAGATTAACCTGAAATCTTTATTCTCCAAGTATAATATCTGGTATTCTAGTATCTTTTTACCAATTAATATCAGATGGCGATTGAGACTAAATATGAAAAATACACACTAAGACTGTTTGCATTGGAAAAAATTTCTAAGTTTCACCTACATGGACTTTAATCCTACATTATGGCACAAGAAGCAAGCATTGATCATCATGCATCAAACCCTTGAATGTAAAGAAACTCAATAAAGAAGTTGATGAAAAATGTTTTAAAAAAGTAAAACAGTTGAGATATGAACCTTCATTTATAATGGCATATTTATTATACATTTGCTCAATTCCCAAAAATAATTTCATAAAAAGCTTTTGTTTATTATCTTGGGCAAAAAAAAAAAAAATAATAATCACTAAGCATATCTCATCACAAACAAAAGAAATATTTTCTTATGAATATTTTTTTACTAAAAATAAGTGTACAATAGCACATTACACTTTAATGATATGAAAGTCATTTAAAATCACTTTCTATTTTACTATGTAAATGTTTATTCTTTCTCTAATAGATATTTAAACTATAATAACTCAGGATAAGCCCTAAGAATTTTGCTGATTATTACCCTTAAAAAAAGTTATTTTAATGTGATGTTAAGTTAAAATTCAAACTGTCTGATTATAAATTTAAATGATACCTTTAGCTAATAAAAATTCATAGATTAATGAAAATAATCATAAAAAGAAAAATGTATTATTATTAAAGTACATGTAAATAATGCTCATAATGTCATACAGAATGAAGATCTACTAAATTACAGATATGTTAACTATGGTAAATATGTTTTGGATTTTTAAATATGTGTCATGTTTCAACACTAGTTAATTTATATTTTCACTGTTAAACAGAAACTATTCTTGCTTTCATATTTACAAATACGGCTAATATAGTCTAAATTCTGATTGATTTCATGCTCAAATTAAAATCTTGGTAAAAGATTTCAATTGAGTTCTAATCATTCTAGAAAATAAATGCTTTAGTTTTGCAAGACTATGCACCCATTCTTAAAGTTACTACATGTTGAAAACACAATAATGACATTAAACACATTGGGTAAAAATTCAAATACTCTGACATTTTATATATAATCTAACCTTGTAATTCTATATTTATTAAGAATATGTACTTTCATTAAGTATATTTTGATAAATATGCATGTATTTTAAACTCAGATCAACGTCTATTTACAACAATAGTGGAATCAGAAATAAATACAAGAGAGAGGGTATTCTGCTGTTGGGACATTACCTGATATTAACAATGAAATGCAATACTAAAAGCAACACAATACTCCATTATTTTAATGTAAAAGATTTTCAAAAAATATACAGTACAACAAAATTTTATTAATGGTAAAACTTAACTAAGGATATCTGGAAGTCTGATTTCAACAGAGAATGAATAAATGATTTTTTTATGATTTATTTTCCATATAATATAAGCCAATTATACTGCCCTATGCAAATGCCCAAGTTGCATAGATGATAAAGCCAACATGATACTAACTACATCAATGAATTTAGACAACTCTAATAAACAGAATAAAAATTGGAGTGAAATTAAAAAAACAACAGCATAATCTCTTTTTCTTACAACACACAAAATTATTTTCATTTTACAAACTTTTAATTTTATTACATAACAGTTAATTATAATATATCTTTTTTTTATTTTTTATAATTTTCTGTATTGAATTTTGTATAGATTTGAGGTTTATGAGAATTATGATAAGAGATTATTATAACCTATGTGTTATATTTCTAATACCAATGATTATCATAACACAAATAACATTTTTTTATTTTTATAATAAGTGCTTCACCATTAATCTAATTAACTAAAATTAACATGGAACTTTTAACCTTGAGTTAATAATGGATAGATATCGATTTACTAACCAATATTAGATAACTATCTAAAAGAAAAATTCTAAGTCCGCTAGCAACTAAAAAAAAAATATCTAAGATTTGCCCAATCAGAATGAAATGTTTTCTTATTTAAATCTATCATTATTACTATTCGTATCATTATTTATTTTGTTGAAAAAAAAATTGTACTTAATGTCACTCGATTATTTTCTATATTCTTACTACATCAGCAAAAATCTGATAAATATTTGTGGACAATCTAAGATTAACTGGGTTCTAATTCTCTCTGGAAATTTCCTATGTTCTTGTAGAATTATTTTCATTACAATGTTCATTAAAAATATTACTCTTTACTCTTGGTATACATATACAATAGAAAAGAAACAGTGATGTACAAAAAAAACAATTTCTATAACTTTTATTTTTTTTCATTTAATCACTTTAAAACTGAGATTTCGGAATCAAACTTAGGTTATACATAATCTAACAAAAAGTATGTATCAAAATTTAGAATCTGATTCTCTCTCTCTTTTTTTTTGGAATAAAACACATTATAATTCATTCTCAGATAACTTTTTTTTTTGACTCTTAAAAACTGATTCTCAAAGTCATCTATTTTCACAAAGTAGCAAGCATTATGATGTAAGTGATAATTTTATCTAATTATAGCTAATTTTAATACTTAAAAAAAAAAATTCAAATTTTTACCTTACATGTATAAAACATACATTTTACTTAGTTTTATATGCCATCTGACAATATTTTTCAATTTTATATAATTTCCATGTTTACATTAATATTTTACTTTCTGTAAAAACTTCAATATTTGGACAAATAATATTGATTGCATTATTTTTATTATAGATAATGATATATACTATTTATGTTCTTGGTTTACTGTCTCAGATATAGGTTTACAATTTTTAATATAAAAATAACTCACAATAATTTCGCAAAGTATATTTAAAAAAAGAACAACCTCAGACTAAATAAATATCTTATACTTTAAAATATTAACTGCACTTTATTCTCCAGGCTATTTTTCCTCTCGATTAACTTTTCAATATTTTTACAGACTCAGTTTTAATATATTCCAGAGATTCATTATTTCAAAGGCATCACCACGCAACACACACACACACACATATATATATATGTAACATTTTTTGTTTGGTCCACAACTTAATAACTTTATATCTAGTAAAATAAAAACAAAACACACACACACACACACACATACCAGTGACTTATGAATCACTATATGGCCAGAGACCCGGGGGGGGGGATTCTAATGGTTCATAAAATACATTTTAACTAACCAAGTATCATCAGTTAGACCAAATGTCACAAAGTTTTTCAAATCACATTATAACATATTTACTGAAGTACATTGCATTATTTTGCTTTATAAATGCATATTTTGTTAGCAACTAATTAGACACAATTAGACAACCACCTTTTAGTAAATATATAAATAAGCATTAAGCATTCTTTATTAAATAAGAAATTATTACATTTTGAATAATCTTAGATATAATATTCTTTATATAGTTGCACAATATTCTATATAATTTTAAGCTTTTACTTGTTTTTACGTATGCATTACTTACAAATTATCTTGCATTTATATATAAAATTTTGTAGAAATATTTGATTGTATAATTATTTATATTCTTTAATATATAGGGTATATGAGCACAGACTTTCGCACGACCCACCACTCTATCTAATAACACAGATACACTCAAGCACATATATGCTGAAAAGATAAATAATCACCAATATACGTATTTCATGCTAAACCAGCAATCATCAGTTGGTTCATGATTATCATCTCCCACACATATATACTATAAGTGCTCAGATAAATATGTATATTGGTGATTATTTATCTTTTCAGCATATATATGCTTGAAGTATCACTGTTATTAGATAGAGTGGTGGGTCGTATGAAAGTCTGTGCTCATATACCCTATATATTACATATATAGACACAGGTATATATATAATAAGCCTGTGTTTCAGTTATTTATATTCTTTATAAAAATGAAATACGTTTTAATTTCAAAAGAGAATGATTAATAACTATTTACATGTTTATTGAAAGGAGATCATTAAATAATTGCTTACTAAAAATAAAGATTTTTGAGGTTTTGTATATATATTCTGTAATACCCTTTACACATGCATTAAAATTGACGCACTTTCCCATCAATAATTGTTTTAAAACCATAAGTGGTCCATCCATGGTAAGTCTGATTTTTAAATTGGAATATTCCTTGTATAAATTCAGTTTACATATCACAGGAAAGAGAGAATTTCTCATTTTTAACTACTCGCTACACTACATTTTATTAATTTATATAGATGTAATAATTAGTAATATAGCAATTTATATATATGTGTAATATCTTCACGTGTGGTAAAATTGATACGCATTCTTCCATCAATAACTGTTTTAAAACCATAGATGGTTCAATAGTTGCTTCCACAATATTACAGATATATAAATTACCATATTATTAATTATTAAATCTACATAAACTGATAAAATTCAGTGTTACAAGTAGTTTGAAAAATGTGATCTTCCATGTGATATATAAACCGAATTTGTGTATGTAATATGCAATTTAAAAATGAGGCTTATAATAAGTCTAAACCCTAATTTAGGAATGGCCAATATTTGTTGGCTTATATAAAGAATAAACTCTAACCATGGGCGAACCACCTATGGTTTTAAAACAATTATTGATGGGAGAGTGTCAATTTTAGTGCAAATGTGATGAGTAATTGCTTCCACTATATTACAGACAATATAAATCAATATATTATTAATTATTGGCAGCAAAAAGGAGTTTGCTGTTAACTAAAAAAAGATCCTTTGATGCCTCTTGGAGGCCTTAAAGGAACTGAGCAGGGCAAATTCCTAATGTCCATTCCATATGTTCTTGTTGTGGCAGCTTTTATTACTATGTGTTTATTCATATAGCATGTGGACATGGATGGGTTGCTCACCAACATGCACCTTTGAGTTTAAGATCAAAAACACCATGTTTTCTTCTCAGTAGCCTGATAAGGTAGAATGAATGTATGTGTAAATAAAAAATATTTTTCTAATACAATCATGACAGACAAAAATAAATTATGGCCCTCATTCCCAGGAGGCTGTAAATCACTAATTAAGGCAGCGGTTGGTGGCCGAAGGCAGAAGGTGCTAAGAATCCCCTGGTTGTGAACCCAGGCTGCCATTTGATGAAAACTTCTTATTTAGGTACTTATTAACTTCAGATCACTTTCTAGTGAAGGAAAATGATAGAAGAACTGTATTATATTATATAGGACATTATTGGACTTTATAAAGTTAGAAGAAAAGGTGAAAAGCCAATTGATTTAAAAAGTGGACATGTGCTCTACTATAAAGGCACAAATATTGAAAGTACACTTGGAGTAGGATTTATTATAAATAAAAAATGGAAGAATAACATTGTGGAGATTGATGGTGTATCAGACAGAGTCTCAAGATTAGTTATTCAACATATAACTCTTATCCATTTCTTCTTTCTCCCTCTATGTTTTGCTTCTTTTTATATTTCACTATAAACTCATTAACACTCCTTTAACACTTTAAAAAAAACTGTTATAATAAATAAAATTATTTGCTTAAAATGTTAAAAGAGTGTTGATGAGTTTATAGCGAAATATTAATTATTCAACTTAATAGCAGATAGCAAATGCAGATAATTCAGGTTTATGCCCCAACAAATTCTCATAGTGATTAAATAGTAGATAATTTTTATAAGGATGTACAAAAAACTTTTGATCAGAGTAAACAATATTTTAAAATTGTTATGGGAGACTTTAATGCTAGAATTGGTAAACAAATGAAAGCACTGTAGGTAATTTTAGTTATGATAAAAAAAAAGAGAGAGAACAGACTTGTGGAGTTTGCAGAAAAAGAAAAATTTTATAAGGAAATGGACATGGAAGCATCCAAATGAAGGTACAGCAGAATTGGATTACATTTTGACTAACAGAAATATATACTTCAAGATTATAATGTTCTTAATAAATTTAACATAAGAAGTGATCATCGATTAGTGAGATGTAAAATACATGTTGATGCAAAACTAGAAAGACAAAAATTATTAAGAAAGACAATATTTACAATTGCTATTCCTAATCTTCAGAAATATTCTAATGAATTTAAATTAGAACTTGCAAATCAGTTTCAAGTATTAGTAGATTTTGAACATGATTCAGATTTGAATGACATTAAAAAGAAAATTACTGATACACTTTTAAAAACTGCAACAAAGATAGCTAATAGAAAAAAGCACCAATTAACCAATTAAATTTCTACTGAGACTAGAGAATTTGTGAAGAAAAGAAGGAATATGAAGATATACAAAAGTGATACATTAAAAAGGATTGAACATCTCAAATTTTGTAAAATGCTGTGGAAAAGAATTGATAATGAATATATACAAAAGTGATGCATTAAAAAGGATTGAACATCTCGAATTTTGTAAAATGGTGCGGAAAAGAATTGATAATGAATAATTGTGAACTAGCAAGGAAAGCTGTAGAAGAGAATAAAAGTCTCAAAAGTATAAGACAACATTTTGGTATTGGTAGGAAATTTATATCTGCAATAAGAAAAAAAGATAGAACTATTACTAAAAAGAGATATGACATCATGAAATGGGTAGAAGACTTCGATCAAAAATTATATAGTAATAAAGAACAGTACTGCCTACATCTATTATATCTTCTGAATTGCTGAGAATTTTAAATGAAGAAGTGAGATATGTAATTACATTTATGAAGAAAGGAAAAACTCCATGTAATAGTGGTATTAAAATTGATACATTAAAAGAAGCAGGTGAAGAACTAGAAATTTTTTTTTATCAATGTTATATAACAAATGTTGAAATGATAAAGATGTACCAGATGATTGTAAGGATGCAGTATTAATATTAATATTTAAAAAAAGGTAATAAAGAAGATATTAGAAATTGCACACATATCAGGTTTTTATCAGTTTTATACAAAAATTTTACCAAGATAATTACAACTCGTCTACAGAGAACATTGGATTTCCACCGATCAAGATAAAAAAACTGGATTTAAAAATAGTTTTAGTACAGTAGATCATATCCAAGTATTGAGAGAAGTTATAGAAAGGACTAATGAATATGAGTTGTCATTATGCTTTGGATTTGTAGATTATAAAAAGGCATTTGATTCTATAAGCATTTCTTCAGTGATTAAAGCATTGGATCATCAAAGTATAGACTCAAGATATCATATTCTGAAGAACTTTTATAAAAATGCAACAGCAACAATTATAATGATTTTAGAAAAGTCAACATTGAGAAGGGTGTAAGACAGGGTGACTCCATATCTCCAAAACTTTTTACAACAGTGCTGCAAAAAGTATTTTATGGATTAAAATGAGAAGCTAAAGGAGTAAAAGTAAATGGTGATTATTTAAGTCATTTAGATTTTGCTGATGATGTAGTTATTTTTGAAAATAATGTTTTAGAGCTTCAGGAAATGTTGCAAGAATTATCAGATAAAAGTAAGAAAGTAGGACTAAAGATAAATGTTAAAAAGATTAAAGTAATGTTTAATCAATTTTCTCAAAAGATGAAAATAAAGATTGATTATGCCGAGTTAGAAGTTAATACCTACAAATACCTTGGTCAGATTATTACTACAGATGGAAACATAACAGATAAAATTAATTATAGAATTAAACTTGGTTGAAGTGCTTTTGGTAGAAATAATATGATACTAAAAGGAAATATGCCTATATGTTTGAAAAGGAAGGTTTTTAATAAATGTGTTTTACCAGTTCTTACTTATGGATCTGACACTTGGACAGTTAAAAGAAGAGCAATACAGAGACTTCAGACCATTCAAAGAAATATGGAGAGATGTATGTTAGGAGTAACAAGAAGAGATCAAAAACACAATATATGGGTAAGAGAACAAACATATGTTACAGACATCACTGAAAAATTAAAAGACTAAAGTGGAGTTGGGCTGGACATATTGCTAGAAGAAATGATAATAAATGAACAATTGAAACCTTACACTGGATTCCAAAAGGTTGTAAAAGATCCAGAAAGGGACCGCATGTGAGATGGATGAATGAAATAAAAAAGTGTGCAGGGATGATATAGAGAAAAGAAGCTAAAGATCGAAGAAGATGGATTGAACTTGGAGAGACCTTCATCCTGAAGTGGATTGATAAGGGTCGACGACGACGATGATTATTAATTATATATATAGACTCATACATTTTAGTTAAATTTTATTAATAAAATTAATAATATAATGCATTAATTCCACAATATTATTTTAAATTTTATTCTTAGATAAATTCATGTTGTTTCTAGATATTTATTAGGTTATGGAATTTATGAATAAAGCATATTAATTTACATACATATACTTTTCTTGATTAGTTCATAAATTCAGATTTCTATATTAGTTTCTATTTGTCAATAAAAATAAAATTTTGAATAAATGTTAATAAATATAAATAAAAAATACATTTATGTTCTAAAAATGTTTCAGATGTTTTAAGTTTCATATTATGATTGTTTCATCACATATAAGCAATAAATTATGATCAGAAACTAAAAATTATAATTTTTGGTGTTATATTAGGAATAAAGAAGAGAGTATTTCATAGAATAGAAACAAATGCTTTGTTCAACATTCTTGCGACAGATGGTTTCTAATGATGATGATGGTAAAGAAACTATTATTTTTTACATCCTACTGAGTTCCTACATGTGTTTGTTTTCATATTAAAATACATAATAAGTCTATATTATATCTCTTGTATCCTAGTTAAGCAAATACAATTTATATATTAAATCTCTACTGTTGATACATATAGATTACACTAAACATATAAACATTTATAATCTTTATTATCTATTTAGAAATGTAATTTCTTTTATTTATTTATCTCCATATCTCACATTGGGAAATAAATGTTTATAATTCTGATAAATAGTCATCAAGATTAATAACTAATTATAATTTTTTTTAAACAATATGTTCTTTTCATTTAACACAGTATTGCATTCAGTATCAAGCAAAAACAACACTCTTTTAATTATTAAAGTAAGAGAATATGTTTTATACATATGTATATTTAAAATCTAATAATTAGTGTTGTTTATGTATAAACATAATAAAAAATGTAAAATGAAATAATATTTTATTAATAAAATATACAATTTTTCTATCAAGATTTTTGAACACTCAAAACATCTACATTATAAAATATAAACATTACTAAGATTCTGTGTAAAGGGAAAATGATTTATTTGATTAATTATGAATAAATTTGGTACTTGGTAGCCATGTTTTGTTTAATTATATATTTTTCAGGGGCATACAAATATTTCTTTATCTTTTTCAATATTATTTTTCAAAGGTACTATATTTATTCTTTGACAAAAAATCTTGATTACAACTGTTTATATTTTTTCCTTTGTCCACATGCAATATCCAATGTTAGAATACAATTTTAAAAAAACCAAGATATTAAATTATCATTCAGGAGTCAGAACTATATGTACAAAACAGAGATCACATGTGGTTCACAGCAATTACATATATACATAAAATCTTTAATTTTTGAATTAAGTGTGTTATGTTATAGTTTTGAAAATTGAGAGAGAATCGGCCAAGTTTCTATTTCTATTTTGTATTCAATAACTTTTTTTTTTATCCCTTTCTCCTATTATTTTAAGCTTATCTCTAAATTCATTTAGGTATATTTTTGGGCTGTTATTGTAAACAAATATGCATATTGTATAAATTGATCATCCTGGCCACAAGCAGTGTTAAGCTGTAAAATAGTTACAATTGTTTGTTTTCCATGTATAGTGAACCTTCTCTATTTATTGAATTACAAACATATAAGCATGTGTGAAAAAAAACCTTTACCAAGACTTTCAAAGATATATTTAATATCTATATTTTTTATTCCTAAACATAGTAGGGATCACAGTTTTGACCTTATCAAGACTAGGACAATTGTGAAAGAAATATGTGAGACTGTGTTTCTGATTTCTTTTTGTAAAGATTACAGTAATATTCATAAATCTGAATGTGACATCTATATTTGTAAAAATGGTTGATGGATAAGGCTTCCAAGTTACCAGGAAATCAAAGAACTTACATTCAATTGACCAGTATCTAAATTTGTGGTATATTTGTTTATTTGTCAAGTTAAGTGTGAATTTTTCTTGATAATCTGTGACTGGGCAAAGTAATGAATATACTTCCCAAGCATTGGTGACCTTGCAGTTAGAATAGTTGCCTACCAAGCAGCTGGCCCGGGTTCGCTTCCCAGTCAACGCATTTGGCATGAGAAAAAAAATAATGATATTTATTTTTTGAAAGGGAATAAACAATATTCTGTATTAAGCTAATGCACATGTGCTTTGAATATTAAATTATAAATGAATACTCTTCAATTCCAAACACAAGATAAAGTCTTTTTGAAAAGATAGAATGAATCATCTATCTTTCCTTACTCAAACGTTTATGTATTGGGCAAATCTTAAGCATTTGGAAATGAGAGCCTGAGATATTAAATAATTACTTTAAATTACTTTTACTATGCTTAAATTAATAACGCTGTTTATAAAACATAGAATAAATAACGCTGATTATTATTACTGTTTATAAAACATAGAGCTATAAAAAATATTATTTCATTATATATGCTTAATTTCAAATAAGAATAACATATTGTAAATTGTAAAGATTTTCGCAAGCGTTATTTATTCAAGCATAGTAAAGTAATTTAAAGTGATTATTTAATATTTCACGTTCTCATTTCCAAATGCTTAAGATTTGCCCATACATAAACATTTGAATAAGAAAAGATAGATGATTCATTCTATCTTTTCAAAAAGACTTTATCTTGTGTTTGGAATTGAGAGTATTCATTTATAATTTAAATCTTCAAAGCGCATGTACATTAGCTTAATAGCTGATTATTATTACAGTTTATAAAACATCACACTATACAAAATATTATTTCATAATATTCTGTATTTCAAAAAATGAGTCTCTAAGGAATTTCAAATAAACAGTAATTGGAGATGGTTTATTGTTGGTATGATTTTAAAAGCTATTTAAAAAAAATATTGAGATGATGTTAAGCAATTTTGGAGTCTAAAGATGTTTACTGAATACAGGTCGGAGCCATTATGTGATAATGAATATTGAAACCTTCTGATTGAGATTGACACAATTTTTTTTTACTCCAGAGAAGTTTACTAAATTGTGTATGAATAAAGTTAATAAATTTCTTAGTAATTGTTATATAGGGGTGTAATATATCACTCTTGTCATGATTAGCTTATTGTATAATGATGTTTTTGCATAAGGAGATACACCTTTAATAGAATTAATAATGTTCACTATTTTATTAATAAGGTTATTCTATATGTTTGTTCTCATTTGTGCAGGGCTAAGATGGAATGGGAAACTAGGAAAAATCAAGATGTTCCCTTATAGTGCTCTTAAATACAAGAACCTGTGTTAATTTGCCAAGCCATATTGAATGTGAGTATATATCTGTCAATGTAATTTTAAAGTAATTTAATTACTCACAGCATTTGTTTTCTGGATCATAGAAAAATTGCAATATAAGTAACACATTTAATACTGTTTTGAAGCTCTGATATATATATATATATATATATATTGATGAAGCTCTGATATATATATATATATATATGCTAGGCAATTCATTTTCAATAGCTTTCAACAGTGGTATTATGTACATTGAGAAAAGAAGTGCACTTAATAAAGAATCTTGGGGTGTTCACATAGGGATGAATGGAGTAATATTTGCCCATTCAATTACATGCACCCCTCTATTCTGAAGCAGATTCATCAAAATATAAAAGATATGCTCTAGGAATGATAGTATCAGCAAGGATTTTAATCAGATTGTCTACAGAAACCATATCAAATGCTCATATTCAATTGAATCACCATTGAACTATTTTTTTTTCTCTGACTGTGTCAATGATTGTTCTAAATAAAAATGCTGTTTGATTAATGGTAAAACCCTTTAGCATATTGATATTTAGAATGAATAAGTAAGATGTAAGGCTCCATTTTTATCTTTTAGGATAGGATCATTGATATTGATCTTGGATTTTCTAAGATTGAGAGTCTTTCCTTTTTCTTCAAAAAAGATACTAGATATACAGGATATATGCTTTGTATTGTGTATATTTCTTTAGAAAGGAAATTGGCTAGATTTGCCAAATATTTAGTGAGTAAAAATAGTTTAGGTGCTGTTATACAAAGAATGGTATCCCATGAAGACTAGGATGACTGGATTCAGGCAGTGGCTTCAATTTCCTTTAAAGTTATACAGGATTAAATTTATCATTGTCATAAGATTCACCAAACTGCTTATTTGCCGGGTTATAAGGATCACCAGTTTGCAACTTATCTTTATTATATTAGGAGGCTGGCTCCAACACATATATTCCACTAACTGTTTCGGTCTGTGATTGAATAACTGTTGTAACACTGACAAAAGGATGGCCTAAGGCCCATCTACTGTAATTTCTTGACTATGTATGTGAATAACTAATAAAGATCTTTTCTTAATTGCCAGAAATTCTTTGAGAGATGCTCCTGCTACATTATATACATTTTTAAGGTTTTGCAATGAATGCCATTCAGTTTCTGTGGATGGAGTTTGTACAATTCTTTTATAATTTTTATCTATAAAGCTTAATAAACCTGTGAGTGATGTTGTGCCTTGGATAATGTGACTAATGATATTTTATAAAATGTTTACATATGCAATCCAGGCTTGGATTCATTTCAATACTACCAAATTTATTTAGGTATATATATAAGTTTTTTATTATTGAAATCAAGGTCAATATGAATCATAAGAACTGCATGATCAGAGAATGGAACATTTTTTAGTTCAAGATTAATAAGGTGAGGAATTGAAGGGAAATAGAACATTATACATATTAGGGAAGAATGCCTTCTATTATTAAAGGAAATAGATCCATTTGGTTAAAAAAAATCTTCCTCACTCATAAAAAAAAAAAAAAAATAGATGTAGCCATGTTTTAATAAATTTGTCATAAGACATGTTAAATTTAAGTTTTCAATAAGGATACAGCAATAAAGTGAAGACTCAAGCATTGAGTTTAATATTAATCTATTTATGTTGACCAGGAGGGATGCAAACAAAGATTATATTTAACACTACTGATTTATAGTGCAGCATAACGATGACATTTTAAAATGTGCCTCAATGTACAGAATTTTAAATGAGCTAAAAGGGCTTAGCTTGTCAATAATAAAACATGTACTTCCTGAGGGGGGAGGGAGTGACTTGGAAAAAAACCCCTCTTTATTTACAAAATAATCAAATGGATCAATAGACGAATCATCATATATTTTGGTTTCCAGAAGTTCTATAAAATGCTGCTGAATAATATTATACCATCGATTTAAAATTAATAGAAAAAAATTATTGATGGAATTAAGGCTTCTAATGTTAAAAGATGTGATTTTCATTAATAATTACCAACATATATATAAATTTTTTTGAAAAAAATTATTGCTAAATTTATTTTAACTAAACAAAAATAATTATATGTACACAACAAAAAATAATAATACACTCAGAAACAATATATCTATGTCTTTAATTAATTACTGAGATTGATAATATTGAATTATCTAATGGGGGATTATTAGTCATTATGTTATGTGTCAGGGAACTACTAGCCATTAAGCCATAATTTAGATATTTATTTAAAGTATTTGAACATGATGCACTAACCTCCATAAGATTAATGTCTTCTTCAGCAGAAGATGTGAAGTGATGATCTTTATTAATAATATAGGTTTTGACTTTTTTAGAGTAGTTCATCATATATATATATATACAATCAACTTCAGTCTGTTTATTTTTAGATAGCTGCCCTTTACAATGTCTTTTTCTTTTGTTGTGACCAGGCTTTTGTTTGATTAAGGTATTAGTGGTAAGCAATGAGTTAGCGATTTCATAATTTCCGATGCTATTTTATTTTTAACATTTGAATGTTAAGCAGTTTGATTAGCATCATTGTTACTTATGTTAAAATTGGAAGGGTGATTTCCCCCATTTGTGCTTCTGGCTCAAGATTTATCAGAGGCAGTGAGTAAACTTCTTTATCAATCTCTGTTATTTGTTTTGTAGAGTATTTTCCAATAAGTTCATTTTGAAGAAATTCATTACTTATTCTCAAATACTGATGCATCTGTGAAATTTTCTCTTTATCTTGTATGCATTTCAATCTAGAACAAACATTGAGCTTTATTCATTTAATCATCATGCATAACATTCTTCGCCATTGGTTATTTGCTATGGTATATTCTTTGGCTCAATATTTTTATGAAGCTTAACTTTAAATGAATAACTATTCCTGCATACAGATAGTGGTGTATTTGGCAGAAACATTGAATGGAAGTTTACCACTATACCAAATTAATTCCATTAATTTGAAAAAGTCAGCAATTGTGTAATTCAGATAGCATTCTTCAGTGTATCATTTATAATAATATTCCTATTTGGATTAATTACTATGAGCGCATATTGGTCTAATGTCTTGATCTCTTTCTTAAAATTTTCACACATTTGTTTTAAATTCGAGGATAATGTATCTAGGATTAAATAGTCTACTAAATGAACAATTGAACCCCATAAGTTTTTAGCTAGTAATAAATTAAATAATATTTCTTTCAGAAATTTATACAAGCTACAGAATATATCAGTGACAGCAATGACTTGATTTTTCTGTAAAAAGAACTTTTTACATAAAATTCTTTGATACCATTCCATTAAATGATACAGGGATCTTTTTTAAACTTTCCTCACTCCATGTTTCATTTGATTCCATTAACGTTAAGTCCGATGTAAATAAATCCAACTTTATCAAATTGTTTATTGTCGATTGATGAAATCTTGGAATAGGATAATTTTACTTCATAACCATTATTATCTCTTTCATCAATCATTTATTTGCCACATGTGTATAAGAATAACCTTCATTATATGTACTTCCATCATCATGAACATTTTGAATCCACTATGATGTTATTTTAACAAATAATACTTTTTTTTTCTCAATATTATTTTACTGAAGATGTGTTATTTGTTAAGTTTAAAAAATATTAATAAATCTTATAAATTCTACTCACAAAATTTAATATATATATATTATAATGTATACATGCTAACATGTTCTGAACAGGATTGTGACTTTTTTCATTCAGTGCAAGATTATGTTTCAAAGCAATATTTTATTGAGCAACAAACAAAGTTACATCAATAAGATACAAATAATATACTCAGAATTGACTTGCAATTCAAATATATACATAGGTATGCAAGGTTATAAATTGATTATCTTTCAAAACCCCCCCCCCCCATTTTTTTTATTCATATCCCAACAACAAGGATGAGTGAATAAGTTCACAAAAATAACATTGTATACAATTGGGCAGTGGCTCAAAGCAGTCCAATTACCTTACACAATAAATTAGGTGTTACAGGTATATTAACTTAGATCAAAGGGCTTCATCCATTCAAGGCAAAATCTGTGTGGAAGAAACAACTCTCAACCCAACTGGCAGGTCCCCAAACTCTCCCCTCAGACCCTATCCATGCCCAGACCAGCCAGAATTCCACTTAGAGAAAACCCAGACCCACTTCTATAAACGTGGGTAATCTGCATTGCCCCCCTCCCCCATAAGTGGGTTAGATTTATCTGGGTGTCCCATTGATTTGGCAGATCCTGAACACTAACCGAGTCAAAAAGGGCTGCGAGAACCATGCCTGATCATCCGCTTTCTGGGTGTGGTGATGATTGCCATGTACCCTGCAGATTAATGAACCTCTCATGACCGTCACCTCCACCCCAGAGACCGAGAATTCAGGCAAAAACCTATGATTGCCAATTCAACATTCCAAATGGGCAGGGACCAACTTGGTCATTCAGTGCAAGAGCTTGGGATCTTCCATTAATAGAAGATCCTACAGTGAAGTATTTCCAAAGGTACATGCTTCATGACTGCACAAAGAAGAAAATGCATTTATGATGATTTTGCAGGCCATTAGTGATACCAGACTGCCAATATGGATAATTCACATTTGTTATTTTGTTTTTTGCATTTTAAATTATTAAATTGATTTTAATTATAACTAATTGTTGTACTTTTGTGTAATTTCTTTTATTTTTATAATAATAACAACAATAAAAATAAATAAATATTAAATACGACAGCTTGTATGCCCTTAAAAATATACAATTAAAAAAATAAAACATTGCTGCCAAGCTTGGTTGATGGGATAATATAAGTACCATAATTTTTTCTATAATAATAGTTTCATGTTTATGAATAAATAACGAAACTTTATTTAGTGAATTAAATAATATTTTTTGGTAATTAATTGAAATAATAAACTGACTGATCGAAGATTTGGTTTCTTTATTTAGAAGATCAATGCCCTATGGAAAATGGACAGAGAAATTTCATTTATATATTTTGTATTTGACTAATTATTTGCAACATATTTTAAAAAAAAAAAAAAACTGGTTCAAATACAATTCAGAATACATGCACATAAAGATAAACTTGAAAGATAATAAAATATTACCATAATCTATTACTAATTAAATACTGACTATTAAACAAAGATTTATTTATAAATGAACAAAATGTCTTTATTATTGCAGTATATTTTTTCCATAATCATTGATCAATATGATAATATAAGACGAATAATTATAAATTTATGTAATTAATTAGAATACTAAATACATGTACTATTTAAAAAAAAGTAAGTATTTCAATAAATTTTATTCATGTTTATTCTTTTAACTATTCTTCTGAAAATTATGTGTGTGTATATATAGTTTTATTTAACGCATATGATTGCCAAAACAGATTCTTTTTTTTAAAAATGTATGTACATTAAGTTCTCTCCCCAAAGACAGATCAAATATCTACGACTAAGCAAAAATACGTGTTCATTATTATGGCAGTTTAGCATAGCTAGTCATTATTTTAATACAATTTGTTTTAGCATCTTAATACATAAAGCCGCATCATAAATTTTAATGAATTTATTACATCACAAAAAAAGATTATTTACAATTTAGACATCATTTGTTTATTAATTGAACAATACAGAGTTTAGCTAATTATAAATGTTGACGAGGCTTTAAAAAACTTTTTTAATTTTAAATTTTGTACATATTAAAGTGGATGCGTTACATTATCATGTTTCTTGCATATCAGCCCTGATTCAAATTTTTAATATTTTAAACATATGTAAGTGAAGAATTTAATGGATTCTATCTGTACACCATATAACTAGTAAATCATTTAATAGTTATCACGTGGACAAATGAAATATGTATGTATACCGAATTAATAAATTGAACTAGATGGATGATTCTATAATTCCTTAATAGATTTTAATGCATTTTGAAAATTGTTTCACAATCCATCAGCTTCAGTCACAGGGTGCAGAATAGTAGTTTGACAGAATGTTTCACACACTGTGAATGGAGTAATTTGTATGCGGAATGAATTTCTAATTTTCAATTTTTAGGTATATTTATACTATTAGTAGTAATAGTAATAGGATGAGCTGTCAAGTCAATATTGATCACTATGAAGATTATTATTTCTTAAGAATGTCTCATCTTTTGCTCGATTTTTAAATCTCCTCAATTGCATATTCATTATTATGTTGGTGATGAATATTCATTTTATTTCTGGTCATTTGATCAGACTAAAACCACCCAGAATTATTCAGTTTTCATTTTAAAACTATTTATTGTAATATCAATTTCTCTATCATTTAAACTTCAAATTTATTTATATTCTGCTGCATGATAGTATACAGCACATTTTTTGACTATTGGATCTTTGGTATCAACTGCATCTGTTATTTTTGTTGTTATATTATTTATCTCTTTCACATTTAACTATAATTTCAATTTTTCAATGTGTTATTTAAAATTCCTAATAAATATTTTAAAGACTCTACTTTTCACCATAATTTTAGTATCATCTGCACTTCTAAAATGATGTTCCTTCCATCAATCCTTAATCCATTTTTCTCCAATCTGGTTTTGCTCATGTTCAATCTAGATTATTTTATTAAATATTCATTATATAAATTAAATAGAATAAAATGACAATATTTAGATTGTACAACTCCTTTGCCAATATATAATGTTTGTTATACCAGAGTCTGTTTTAAATATAATTTCTGGTTCCATATTCCTCATAGAAACAATCCATTATCTGGTATATTCATTTTCCTAAAAAAAAAAAAAAATCTATGGACTAAAACATTTGTCTCTTGTTCCTTAATTTTTTGGAAACCAGTAGTTCTAGTTTAATGTGAAGTTTAAATTTGTGCTAAAATATTTTCAGTAATAACTTTTTTGAATGTAATATGAAATACTCTATGATAATTTGCCTAAATCCGTCAACTGAATTGGCATAAATTGATCAGCATTGTCTTGAATTTTTTGTAAATCTTTTAATAGAAAATTATATACCAAAATTTTCATGAGGCAAATCTGATTTCAATTTCCATGACAAAGAATTTCTCTATGTTATGAACTCATTAAAACTGTTCTGATTAATGCCATTGTAAAGTATATCTTCTATGTATTCCTCCCATTTCTGATCTTTGTTATTGGATTATAAACTACTTAATGACATTTTTCAACAAACTTACTAGAGAGACTTCCTTTTAATCTCACTATTCTTGTGAAATCCTTTTTTTTTTTTTTTGCTTCATCATGTTCCCAGTTTAAATATTGTTATCTTAATAGTTAATTTTTATCTATATAATGTTGGAGTTTCCTTTTCAGGGTTTCTTAAAAAAATTTTATCCTTCTTAATTTTCATTTCTTTTCTTTGTAATTATTATTATATATTTAATCATCTATTTTTAAAAATTATTTCATCATAATTAAGCTCAACTAGATTCATATTTAATTATGCTTTTTATTTTTATATTCATCATTATTTATGTTAATTAATTAAAAATTCTAATCACCAATACACTCTAATTATCAGCATCACATCATGATAGGTCTTGAAATGGATTACGATTTCCTTTTTAAGGGCAGAAATAATAATTCTAGATCTCTTTTTTGGAATCCAGTTACTCCTGCCCTACAAAAGAAGTATGATATTATTGAAAGATTGGTAAACAATTTAGTACCAGTACATAGCCATAATAACAACTAATATCCATCCCTTTGATCTTTTTTGGTATAAATGGTTGGAATCCAACTATTCCTGCTCTACAGAATAAACATTATATTATTGAAAAACAATCCAAGACTTAATGTATAGTCATTATAATGATTATCCTTTTCTGGGTAATGCATATTATGATGTTTTTTTGGTATGAATGGTTCTACATATGGTACCCACCCCTCCCCTCAATAAAAAAATGATTTTTTTAAAAAAAATATTCATATCAACATATATAAATCGTTTATTTTATGAAATAAATCCAAAATGTCAGAAAAATTTGAATCTGAAAAGTTTGTGTAAAAGAAAATAATTTATTGAATACTTATAGGCTATTTGAGGCTATAATAAATATACATATTTCTAATGCATTAAAAGAAATTGTGAAAGTTATATGATGTTTAATTGTTATATAGTTTGTCTAAAATCAAACCCTTGCAGATATGTGTAACAAATAACATAGATTCAGATCTATGTAATTAGAGACGAAAATTACATCCGTTCAAGACCACATGTGATTAAACGAAGAAATTATTTATTAAATAAATATTACTTATTTGTTATAACTAATGAATATTTATATAATTTATTTTTAAGCTACTAGTTGTATGTATATTAAGTAAATCTGTGTACACTAGATGTTCTATCAAAGATTCCTTCCAAAAAAATCCTAGGATTAATCAACAAATCCTTCTAATTGCTTTCTATGAATTTGTGACAAAAATTAGTGATGGTATTTAATGTTCAATTGGTTTTCACTCAGATAAACTGCCATGAGGATATAACATGATTAAATAAACATGTCAGAAATATTTATTTACTAAATTGTCTGATAATTTTAAATAAATAATTGATTAGGTTTTTCATTAAAATAAAACTTTATGTCCTAAATACAGATCATTAACGATAATGCACCCTATTTCATTTTTAGTTTATATCTTACCTTGCAACAAATGTGATTACAATTCAACTTTTGTTCTGAGATTCAGTTTCATCACAAATTTTCTAAATTTCATTTGATACTATATATTCTATTATTAGAAATAAATTGTCAAATTATATATTTTAAATAAACTTATCTTTTCTTTTTAAATTTTGATTAAGCAATGTAATTGATAATACTCTATGGATAAAAAAATTAAATAAATATCCTGCATAAAGCACAAATAATCTAGTTAAAACACTGATACATCATAAGACAATCTAATACACTAGAAAAAAAAGGAAAAAATTTATGACAACCAAGAAGATGACCTGACCCAATAAAAATATTTCTTCGAGCAGTTAAAAATAAAACATATGATAGCCACTTTGAAAAAAGTTTATGATTTTAGAAATCAATGTTTACACCTAATAATAATAATAATATCTTTACAATTTTTTTGATTCCAAAGTTTATTACTCATTTCCCATATCTATTAAAAACAGATGTTTGTCCCTGCATTAATAAAAATATAATATTAAAAGTATTTCACAAAAAAAATAAATAAATATTATTGACAGTTTTATTTTCTCAGTGGAGAAGAAAATTGTTAATAATTAACATTTCTATTGATCTATATTCACATATAAATTTCAATTAATTAAAATCTAATTAATCTTTTGGCAGAACATTTTGACTTTTAAATGCATAATCTAATTTGAAATTTTAATTATTTTTTAAATACGAATTATTTTCAAAATATAAGGCAAAAATAAAATAAAACATTATTTAACCAAACTAAAAATAAAATAAAAAATGTTGGATTAACAAGAATGACGAGAATAGACAAAAAACGCAATAAATTCTATTTTTAAATGTGTGAGTGCGTGTGTATTTTAATAATCTATATTTTAATATGAAATAAGATAGAAAAATAAATCAAAAATTTCTAGATTAATGAGGCAATTATAACGATTATTTTTGCTTAGAAAAAAATGATTGACATAGAATTTCTAAATTCTTTTTTTTTTTAAATATTAAAAAAGAAATGGTATTAAAGAAGAATAGGAATTAAACTTCATTAAGAAAATCAATCAAAGCTATTGCTTAGATACCAGAAGGCAAAAATTCCATTTACATAATCAATAATTTTTCTCTATCTAATGTGATGATAATGTTGATTAAAAAAGAAAAGAAAGGATTAAAAAAAATCCTACAGGGAAAATGAAAAGGTGGAAAAATTATTATTAAAGTCTTCATTTCAATAGACAAAAAAATATCAGAAAAGATTATAGTTGGAAATAATAAAATATCATGCTTTCACTTTTGCATTTATTTTAAATTGAATTATATAATAAAATGGGTACTTCTACCAGTTTCATTAGCAATACTATTCCTTGATTTAAAAAAAAAAAAATCACACAAACTCTCTATCTATTCCCTCCACCAAAAGGTTTCCCCACATGTAACATAAACCTTACCCGAACTGAAACACATGAGTACCTGGCGTACCTTGTTGTAGGATGGAGTACCGAGAATTGGAAACATCCACAGGAACTGGTATCATGTTCTTCAACCACATAATCTCCGGATCTGGATTTCCAGATGCCTGGCATACTAAGATTGTATTTCGTCCTTTCTCCACCGCTTTACGTTCAGGGTGATCAGTGATACGAGGAAAGCCACTGGGCAAAGCCGATTCTAAAAAAAATAAAGTAAATGATTTTATTAAGTGCATACGGTTTAAATCTAAAATACTAATTATCATAAAAAATCACATTAGTGTAATATTAAAATATTAAATCTTTTATTTAAAAAAATTGTTAAATTCCAATTTAAAAATACATAAACTAAAAATTACTAGCATACAAAATAACACGAATGCTTTATCAATGGAAAAGATTTATGACCCTAGTCCACTAGAGGGAGCCAAGAACTCCAGTTAACACTGTTTCTGTCTCCCTGTTTCATTCTCTTTTTCCTACTTTAAGGAATTAAATTTCTCTAAAACTATTCCCATTAAAAAAGGGAGTTTCTTAGCTCTCTGTTCATATAGAAGCTATATCAACAATGTAATCACAAGTAAGAATAATTTCAACTTTTATAAAAACGCTATGTAAATATATGGCAGCCATTGAAATTACAAAAGATTTCTACAGAGATTTTACCTTTTAATGAAAATTTTCATTTCACTAAATTTTGTCGAATGAATGAGAGGATCCGGTTGTTGGGAGGACCCTGAGGGGCCTAAATCCTAATTCTTTTGAGGAGGGGGCTGGGATGAGGGCACTGTGGTGATCATTACCAACGTTAGTTTTTCTCATTCACAAGATAGAAAAAATAACATTATTTATGGCGATTCTTTAGCGTTATCATCATGAATGATTTTATCCATGTATTATTGCAAAATAAGTTGCAGTTTGGCCTCATGATTCTAATTGCAAGTGATTCACTTTATTTAATTTTATTACTTCCAATGTTATTATTGATAGGGCTGGCCTTTTGCTGTTCATATGATTTTCATGATGGATTAGAATGGTTTTCAGCAGAGACATTTTGAAGCTTGGATTTTTTTTCTTGTTCTCCATAATTTTTCCAAAGCATTCGGGATTGCTCTCTTGTGAAGATATTCAAGGCCATTTGGAAGAACTGAACAGTAGATTGATTTAGTCCTTATTTTATGTTATCTCCAAGTGTTTCATATTTCTCAACTTATCCACTGCAAATTGGATTTCCCAATATTGTACTCCTAAAACATTATTCATATTTTATTTCTAGACTTTACAAATAATTCCTAATTGTACCTTTTAATTAAAATTTTAATTACAATCAACTTTGTTGATTGAATGAGAGTCTGGTTGTTGGGGGGGGGGAGCAGAGACCTAAATCCTGGTTCTTTTGAGGGGAGGGCTAGGACGAGGGTGCTGTGGGGACTGTTGTCAACATTGATTTTCTCATTCACAAGAAAAAAAAATGCTATTCATAGCAGTTTTAGCATTATTGTTATAAATGATTTTATCCAAGTATTATTGCAAAGTAAACTGCAGTTTGGCCTAATAATTTTAATTGCAAGTGATTCACCCTATTTAAATTTATTATTTGCAATGTTGTTGTCTTCAAGTGTTTTCCTATTCTCAAATTATCCATCGCAAATTGGATTTCTCAATATTGTACTCCTAAAATGCTACTCATATTTAAACTCTAGACTTATAATTCCTAATTGTAACATTCATTTGTCTTTAATGATTAATACACACCCTTTCCACATCCCTTTTCATATGTATCCTTCCCCTTTCACCATTTTGCTCCAGAATTTCATTTTTATCATTTTTTGTAAATCTCTTATTTAACTGTATTTGTACCCCCCCTTTTTTTTTTTGATGAATAAATTTTCATCACTGATAAAAAAGATTTATGGCCTTTCTGAATTTATTAATTATAACTGAAATTATTTAAAAGTTAGTTGCAGATATTTTAAATGATAAAATTAAAATAAACAAATTAATATAAAAACAATAATATGAAAGTTTACATTTCTTATAGATTCTGTGATATTCAAGTATTCTGACAAAATGAATAAACAAAATTGTTTTTACATTACTCAGCTGAGTGCTACCCTGAAATCTTTAGCCACTCCACCAATGCACTAAACTGTACAGTATATTAATTAATTAAAATTAATGAATTTAAAAATAAAACAGATGCATTCAAGATGCTATAATAAAGAGAGGAAGGGGCTCAATTGGTTTTAAAAATTACAAAAATTACTTAAAATCTGTTAGAGAGAAGAGTAGATTAGTACAACAGATAATGAATATAAAATAGTAAAAAATATAATTATTTTGATAAATGAATAGAATATGCAAAAAAATTATATGTCAAAATAATTTTACAAAATAAAAGTAATAAGTGTGGTTAAATATAAATTAAATTCTAACACAAATTCGTAAAAACTATTAATAAATTAAAAACTGAAAAAAGTATTAAAAAATGAACAAAAATTTCATTACAAATATTGAACATTTTTATACTACAAAAGATTTTTGATGTACTAAAAAATACTCATGTGATAATCAAGCATTCAAATTCTAGATTGCTCAAATTAAAATTTTTTAAAATTTTATTGAGAATCAGCCCAGGAACACAAGTTCGTGGTTGTAGATCTAAATCCATCACTATCCTATATTAAAGGGTAATCCATTAATTTTCACAAAATAGCCATAATTTTAAAACAAGAAAATGAGGACTATATAAATAAACCTAAATGTGCAAAAAGCTAAACATTATCTGTAATTCATTTAAAACTTTTTATTGTTTCTGAATTGCAGAAATAAAAATTATCCAGTACATTTTATAAACTCAGTCAGTCATATCAGAACTGAAAGATTATTATTATTTTGAAACTATTTTGTCGATTGGGAAGTGAAGCTTAGAAATCATTATATGTTTTGGTGATCTGAGTTATAAAATAAATAATCCGAACTTTAGTATTTTTTTTTTCCTATGGTGCTAGATCCATATGTTAAAATAATTTTTAATCTGATATAATGTGAAAATGAAATCAAAAGCTGTAGACTATAAAAGAAGTAAATGTGGCTGCGAAATGCAAAACATGCTACATGGTGAAGATAGCCAAAAATTACTCTAGGAATTGATATAGCACTGATCTTGAATAGAACAAATATTAGAGTGAATTACTGCTCCTAATGCAAATACTAAACGTACAGCAGAGAAAGTCACATAATGCTTTGTTTTTGCAAATGGTATTTAACTAAAATAAATAAATAAACAAATGTACGAATAATAAAAAAGAATAGAAAAAACATTAGCAGTTGAAAATGGAGTTAGAAAATAATAGCTTTTGAATATTTTAAAAAATGATAATAAAATTACAGCATATTAATGAACATACTAATATCAATAAATTGTGTGTGTGTTATGTGTCAAATGGCAAATATACTTTAAATAACATTTCAATTATATTATTCAGGGATATATTTATATATAGTCTGTTACCATTACAGGTCGAGAGAAAATTAACCAGTATTAAAAGCTTCATGCTCAATTTAAACTATATATACAAAGAAAGTGCCATTACTATATCACATTGTCATTTTTATAACCTAGAAGATTTCTTTCACTGATATCATATATGTGAATCAAATAGAAATGCATAAAGAACCTCATATATATGATAATAGATTTATGATGAGACAAATACATTCATGGAAAAAGATGGAAATATTCTTTCACATTTTCCTGTGTCTAAGATAAGCAAGAGACCATGTAAAAAAGATCAATAGATGGCCAATCCTGATTGTTACTATAGTAGTAAGCCTACAATGATAGAATTGTCCAATTATTTAATGATCTTTTCTTATATGAATGGACTTTTTCTTATCTTCCACATGAAAAAAATTCAGAACTTTTTTATCACTACATAAAAAAATATTTAAAAGAAAGTTGATAAAAAGATGAAATATGTGAATATACTAAAAGATAAGAGTTAAAGAAAGAAATTTACTGTTAACTGAAAGTAGATCCGTTACTTTTTCTTTGAGTCAATAAAGGATTCACACAGAATAAAGTCCTAATGTCGATTCTATATATTCTTGTTATTGCAGTTGTTATTACTACATATTATTCATATAGAAATCATAGATGAATTATTAACAAAGACATATCTGAAAGCATAGTAAACTTATTGGCTTTTTATCTCTGAGTTTAATATTAAGAAACACTATGGTCTTTCTTCTCAGTTATCTAACAATTTTTAATTGAAAGATCAGTTGATATTTCTTGAAGGTAGAATGAATTTATGTGTTAATGAACTTTTTTTTAAAAATAGACAAAACTAAATTATAGCTTATATTCCTAGAAAACTGTAAAGTCACCAACCAAGGCAATGATTGGAGGTCAAAAGTGGAAGTTCCTTAGAATCTGCTCATTGTGGAACAAGACTACCATTCAATGAACAAGTTTTTATTTAGATACACATATATTGGAGGCACAAATTAAGTGGAATTCATTATAAACAAAAAATGGAAGAACAAAATTGTGCATATTAATAATATATCAAATTAAGTGTCAAGATTAGTTATTCAACTCAAAGGAATATTCTAAAGGCAGATGATTTACATTTATGCCTTACAAGTTATAGTGTGATGAAAAAGTTGGGGATTTTTTATACGAGTATACAAAATGCTTTTCATCATACCAAATAACTTTTGAAAATAGTCATGGGAAACTTTAATGCTAGAATTGGTAAAGGTTTGAAAAATAAAAGTGCTATGGATAAATTTGTTATGGTGATAAAAATGAGAAAGGACACAGATTTATGAAATTTTCTGGAAAAAATCCACTTATATTATGATTTTATTTCTTTGTGAAAGATAATTAATGGAAATAAACATAGAGAATTGAATTACAAAAAATATGTGTTTCAAATTTATAACGTTCTTAATAGATTCAACACTGGAAGTGATCACTGATTAATGAGATGTAAGGCATGAATTAATGCAAAACTGGAGAGACAAAAATTATTAATAGTTGATTTTCCCAACCTTCAGAAACATTCTGATGAATTTAAATTAGAAGTTGAAAATGTTTCAGATTTGAATGAAATCAACAAAAAGATAACCAATATAAAAAGAACTGTAACAAACACAATTAGTATGAAAACATTTGAAAGTGATCCATGAAAAAAGAAGTAAATATCTAGAGTTTTGTCCGATGGTGAAAAAAAGTTAATAACAATATAAGAAACCCAATTGTGAATGAGCAAAAAAAAAAAAACAATAGAAAAAATAAAAGCCTCAAATGTTCAAAACCACATCTTTGATATTGGAAGGTAAATCATTTCAGTATTAAGAAGAAAAAATTGGAACCATTAGAGAAAAGAGAGATGACATCATGTATTTTCTCAAGAGTTGTATAAATAATTTTATAGTAGAAAAAGAAGACAAAGTATTTCCTACAATTATTATATATTGTCAATTGTCCACATTTTAAATGAATAAGTGAAACCTGTAATTAAATCTATGAAGAAAAAAAAAGCAACAGGAAATAGTGGAACTGCAATTAATATCTTAAAAGAACAGATGAAAAAATAGAAAAATTGTTGACAAAGTTATTTGTTACACATAAAAGATGCAAATGATAAAGATGTACAAGATGATTGGAAGAATGCAGTAGAAATATTGATATTTTAAAAAAGTGATAAAAATATTAGATATTGCAAACTTATTAGTTTTTTATCAGTTATATACAAAATCTTTATCAAGACAATTACAACTCATCTACAGAGAATTTTGGGTTTTATTCAACCAAAGAACAAACTGGATTTAAAAATGGTTTTAATACAGTAGATTACATCCAACTACTGAGAGAAATTATAGAAAAAAAATCAAGGAACATGAGTTACCATTAATCTTTGGATTTGTAGATTATAAAAAGACATTTGATTCTATAGAAGCATTTCTACAGTAATTAAAACATTGGATCCTCAAGATCCAAAATATTGTCATATTCTGAAAAATATTATCAAAATGCAAAAGAAATGATTAGATTATAAGGTAATACTTAGATTAACATTGAGAAGAGTGTATAAGATTGTGATTGAATATCTGGAAAATATTTTACAGCAATTTCACAAAAACTACTTTGTGGAGTAAAGTGAGAAGCCGGGAGAATAAAAATTCATGGAGAATATTTACATCATTTAGATTTTGCAAATGATGTGGTTGTTTTTGAAAATAATGCTTCAGAATTTCAAGAAATGTTGTGAGAGTTATCAATAAAAGTAAGAAAGTAAGACTAAAGATAAATATCAAAGACAAAAATAATGTTAAATGGACTGTCTCAGAAAAAATAAATAAAGATTAAAAATCATGAATTAGAAGAAATTATAAACTTGATCATTAATACAAATGTAAAATAAATAATGGATGAAATTAATTATAAAGTTATATTTGGATGAAGTCCTTTAGGTAGAAGTAACTTAATATTAAAAGGAAATAAGCCTATGTATTGACAAAAAAGTTTTTTAATAGGTGCATTTTACTAGTTCTTACTTATGGATCTGAACCTTGGACACTTAACAGAGAAGCAAAGAGATTTCAACCATCAATAACACATGAATAGATTTATATTAACAGCAACAAGAATGAATCAAAAACTAATTATAGGGATGAGAGAAAAAAAATATAGTTAATATCAGTAAAAAAATTAAGAAACTGAAACAGTTCTGGACACTAGACATATTGCTAAAAGAGTGTAACGGGATAGCGTTACATAGGGTTTAAATCTAGGAAAATATATGTATTATAATGAGACAAGTCGATGTAAACAAACACACACACACTCAAGCTATACAAAAGACTCGTAGCATTATATTTGTAACCTTTAATAGTTTTCTTCCCATTTATAAACTACATTTATAAAATACAGATAATAATTGTCTAATTAAATAGTTAAGGCTTTCACATAAAATTAATAATAGAACATTCTCTAAAATAATATAATAAAGGAAAATATAATATGCTCTAATAAATATTCAAAGTTAATTTCCATTTGTATACGCCACGGGATATTTAAAATGTTATTTTTAAATTATAATTTTAGCAAAGGTAAAACTCATAGAAAAGATTTGAGAAAAGATTAAATGCTCGACTTCTAAAATTAATGTAGATTGTATTGTTCTTGTAAAAACACGCACACGCATGCACTCAAAGTGTGAATGAATAAGGTTTGTTAACTGAGATTGCAACATGAGATTGCCGAGACCAAAATTTGCCTTAAGCACAAAGGATTGAGTGAACATTACGTCAAACACGGACCTGAACGACAACTCTTAAAAATATGGAACTCTGGGGGGAGATTGGATCCTAAGATAAGGATCACCTCTTATAAATATCAAACGAAATCTATTCAAAGGCTTTTTTATTATTATTATCGTTCTTACTTTTATTATTATTGCTGTTGTTGTGTTTTTTTTGGTTGCTGTTATCATTGTTGATATCGTTGCTGAAAGAGTTCCTCACTTAATGTGTTTAGTTAATATAGCGTGACATAGAATAATATTCTTCCAGTTTGCCGTATCCAAATCCAAGATGATCATTATGAAATTAATACTGAGAGCGTCGATTGTCATGAGGGGCTAGAAAACCCTTCAGTGATTGATCGACGCTCCGCCACCGAATATCTCCGAAGCTATGGAAATTCAACAACATCTCCACGTGAAATTAATGCTCCAACCTAATAATTATGTTCCGAGAAAGACCAACATCGTCCAGACCGTGCTATGCTCACTTTAAATAAACAAATCACTTCATCATGAAAGCCATCTCCCACGTTCAAATCCTCGTTTCACTCGAAGCAGCGGAAGTCAAAATCAAATCCTAGGTAAATAGTTTATTTTATATTATGTTTCATTCACTCAATTCGTAAACTCTTAAAGGCAATCTCATAGTTAACTAACTCACACTTGCGTAAATAAATCATAAAATTTGCTGTAACATTTAATCTATTATTGCAATCTATCGTAATCGTAGGACTTTCAAAACATGAACTTTGAACTTAAGTAAAATCTAATAAACCATAATCCGTATTCTCAAAATGTAAAAGGGAAACTTGTATTTATCATTCATACTTTATTATGTTTAATATGTTTCTCTGCGAGCGTGAATGTGTGTGTGCGTGTGCGAATAAAATTCAAATTAATATTTATATCCAATAAATTCGTTCAGTATATAAACAAGTCGAGCATTTCTCAAGTCTTTTCATACAATTAAAGTCTTATATCATTTACTCTTGATCGTTCATAAATTTATCGTTAAATTATATTTATTTAGATTTAGATTTATTTTCAATGTTTCTTTTAAATGTAATATGCCAACATCGTGCCGTAAGTCACGATGTTTATTTATTTTCCCTTAGTTAAGATAGACTTAAGAATTGGGCGGGTCTATGATAAATATATAAACAAATGTCAAACAATTATATTGAGTATAGCATATAGGGGGGATGATCTTATAAGCCTAATTGTTCGGGGCATAAACGAACCGTCGTATTGGTCACAAACAACCAATAATCAAGTCTAGTGCTAGGATCAATCAGTTAGCAAACTAAAACTTCTTTCCCATTAGTGAACTGTGCGTCTTTTCCGTAAGGAGTTGTCTTTAAAAACAATCATATAACGGCCTTGAGTAACCTTATTGGTCCATGCTGGGAGTTTGAGCTGGTGGGCGGGATTAGACTTCGAAATCGTTTTGGTGTGACGTAAGGTGATGCGAGTAATTAAATTCCACTTAAATAATCGTATCTGGCGCCCCCTTGTGTGGATAGTGAATAACTATCGATATAAGTAAATAAATAAAGCTTTACGCTATGTCATGTTTATTTCGAAGCCCGTAATCTCTGTAAGGAGGAGGTGGTCGCTTACAAGAGATTATAATAGATGGATAGTCAAAGTCTTAAATTGGATTCCAAGAGATTATAAAATATTTATAAAAAGACTACACATGACATAGATGAATGAAATAATGAAGTTTGCTGGTGTTTAATGGAGAAGTGAAGTGTTAGGGATAAGAGAAATTGGATCAAATAATAATAATAATTTTTGAAAATGATAAGGATTAAAAATAAATATCAAGTAAATAATTATTAAATATGACTATTTTAGGTTAATGAAATGATTTAATTTATTTAGCAAATTATTTAGATCATTTTTTTTTTGTAGGCAAATAAATAATACCATTAAAATACATGAAGCATAATTTAAAGTCAGCATTGCTAAATTCATGCACTATGTTATCTTCATAGTGTCATAGTGTATAATTAGAAATGTAGGTACATGCATAACTTTACATTTCACAGTGATCAAATTTAATAAGATTATGTATATACTATTTGGATTTTTTTTCAGATGAACAGTCTATAGCCAATTCAGGTAGCTATTCAATTATGAATAGACAAACATGTTTAATTCTATTACATAGAGAGTAAACTAAAAAAATGCAAAAATCCCTTGCCATGTAAAGCTTACTAGTTTGGTTAAGTATTGTTTTCTTTCCCACTATTCTTATATGGTAAATCTGAAAAGTATTGCTCTGCAGAAGGCTGTTTTAAGGCTGCTTTATTTATCATTAACAAATTTTCTATAGGAAAGATGCTTATTTTTTACAAAGAAGAAAAAATATTATGGTATAATATTCAAAGTAATTAATTTATAATTATCAGAATAAATTTTGTCAAAAAATAGAGAAAATTGTTTCTAAAAATTATAAGAATCTTAAATAAAAATTCTAATTTCAAACTTTTAATGCCTAGCATTGCAGCAGAAATTTTCTGAGGAATAGGGCTGAGGAGTGGATGGTGATCAATTCACTAACAATTGTTTTTTTTTTTTTAATTTGTTTTTAGCAATTTTTTTTCCAGATTGAATGCATATTGAATTTATAGATGAGAATAGTGAATAATGACAGTTAAGACTACTTTTGATAATATTTACACTGACATATTAAATGTCATCAAGGCATAACAATAAAGTGTTATTATAATTTATAATATATACAATTTCATTATATAAAGTATTGTTAAAACTTATAAAGCAATTCTAAAATTGAGATATTAGGATAAATTGCATTAAAATAAAGCAAAATAAGTATAATAAATAAGTAGTTATAATTTTTGGCTGATTATTATAAATATATATATTGTAGCATATTGAGTTCAAACCCTACATTACAAACCCTAAAGATTTCGTAAGGAAAAAGTGAAAAATATTTTTTCTCTACTCAATTGACTTTTATTAGTCAAAGGGGACAATGTATATATTTTGTATAGTTTAATAGTTATGTATAGAAGTTAAAGTTTTAAGCACATACAAACAGTTGTCTGTAAACATAAATTCCATACAGTACCCTTAATAACTTTCTGTATTTAACTTATATCTAATAAATTATAATTTTGTTCTTTCCTAATAATATATTTTTATATACTTTTCCATAGACAAGTTTTATGTACAAGAATATGTGTACATGCATGTGTATGTACAAACATTAAAATTTAAACATTTACAGACATATTAAAAAGGGTTTATAATAATTTCAGATTTTCTATGTAAAAGTCTACTTTTTATATGATTTAAATCCCATCTTTTTTATTTAAAGGTGTTAAAAAAGAGAGAGATGATCAATTTTAAAAAGATTTAGAAAGATTGTCAATTCTATCTAGTGTTAAAAAAATTTAAGATAGATAAAATCAATTAGTGTGAGAAAATGGGGAGTGAGAAAAATACTCATTAGTAAGCAGTTTTAAATTAAAAAAAAACTGTTTATCACTTTAGACCACCCAAAGAATAAGATAAAGATCAAAGAGACCACAGATCGTTTTGGACCTCACCAAATAATAAATTTTGAAAAAATATAAAGATCAAAAGATATTTGTATAGGAGCTGCACTGATAAGGTTTTTTTTAATGGATAATAACGTATCCTGTGATGTCATCAAAAAGCCTGCACATATATAGTCTAAAAGAAGGTTGAGAGACAATAAGTCTGATTGCTTCTTGGATTCAACGCATCATTTTTTTTACATGTTTTGAAAGATTCTACAGCAGTATGGAGGAGTAGAAAAAATATTTTGTTGAATGGTCCTATCGACCAATCCAAAGAACTCTATGCACATTGGAAGAGTTAAATCTAAAAAGAAAATTAACAAACAGAATCCTATGACTAATCTCCAGACCAAAGAAGAATCCAACCTTCCTATTGCTTCACCTATGCCATTGGTGGATCACAATGAAGCACAAAGTAAAATGCTAATAAAAATATATCTCAAGCAGAAAATATTCATTTATCTATTAACATGCCTACAAACAGAAAGAAAGAAAAAGAAATTAAGAACCCATCCCAATGCTAAATAGTGTCTCTAAAGAAATGCAGTTTGTGTAACAACATCATCGTCATCATAGTAAAACAAAAAGAAATACAAACCTAAGCTTAAAATGGAACTTTTCCAGCAAAACTGCAGTAATTCATATATCTATATGTGTCAAACATCAGTATGTGGCTAAATTCAAATTTATTAACTTTTAACAAGCTAACGTTAAAATGAAATTCAGTAAACTCATTGAAACGGTCTCTACATCAGAGATAAAAGAAGAACCCAATAATATCATTTTTATTTTTATTTTTGCGATGACTATTAACAATTTTCTCTTGAATAAATCCATTTGTCTCTCTCTCTTCAAAGTATTAAAATAAGAATCAATTACTAGAAGTTTTTTTAAAAAATAATAATGAATATTGACTTTATCAATATATTATATGTTATTTGATTACCATTACATGTAACCTTTTATATATGTATTTTTTTAAAAAATGTTTTTATTATGTATTAATTCAGATATCATGAGACATGTGTTATTCTTATTATATATAAGGGTTATATGCCAGATTTATTAATAACGGGAAGTAACGTATACACATATACCTAGTGATATAAATATGTCTATATGAATACCTGTTGAGTATGAATGTACAAATCGATGAGGATAGAAATTTAGTATAGCGAGAAATAGATTCTAAAGTAATTAGCAACCTAGATTAATGGAAACTGAGATAAATAATTAGCAACAGATCTCTTTTTAAATATTCCTATCTTTATACTTTAACTAAACTTCTTTCTACCTATTTCTTGATTATAATTTTTTTAAGATTATAGGGATAAAATTTATGTTATTTACAATGTGGAGTATATGCATGCATCGGTGTTTATTTTTAAAATTAAAATGTTTCTATGACATGAGACTTCTATTCACATACTAAGATATATTAACACACACATATCACACTATATTATTAACGATTGAGTTTAAGGGAAAGAGGGGAAGAATTTTTGGTTATTATTATTTGAATGTAACTAAATTTTAGTATTATTCATGTACATTTTTCTATTTATATATTGATGCCTAACCAAGAATAAAATTTAATTTTTTTTTTATTAAAAGAAGTTTATATATTTCTTAGAGTTAATTGTTGTCTTGTGAAATTAGTTTAGTCATCGTCATCACTGGTGGGTTTCAATAATAAAACATAGATTAAATGCATAACAACATTTTGGTAAATAAGTATAGATTGATAAAAAATATGATTTGTGTTGTGAGTTAAGCATAAAGCTGTGGTTGGAAGTATCATGGCCATCATTATCATCATATTTATTAATTAATAAATAGTCTAAATAAATTTGTTAAATGGCCATATAAATAATGGTTCTCACTTTGTTTGTTATTTGTGAGCCATCATAAGAAATAATGACTACCATCAAAGATCTCTCAAGATTTAGTGAATTTCTAGTAAAACTTATGATATTCTATCACTAAATATGAGCTCTAAAGATTTATAATGTTGCATAATCAAATATAATTATATAAGATTTGTATAAGAATTTATTTGCACAATTAGAGAATAATGAGAATATTTTACCACTATCAGAAGTGCAAATGATGTACTATTATGAAATACTACATACTATTATAAATAATATACCAACTGAGGTTCAAACCAGGTACAATTATAAGTAGATATACAATGTAACTTTATCTAGGTTTAGATAGTCTAGTGGTGCCCAGATATATAAGAAAGAATAGAATAGAGAGTAAAATGATTGGTTGTAGAGTGGTTTGTCCAATTGGGGTATAAAACTGCTTACATGGTTATTGGTAATTGATCTAAAACAATTGATCCACTGTGAATGAGTGCCCCAATGAGGAGTGATAAGGAAATAGATTTTGTCTAGATTATTTTCTATCCATTACAAATGGTCAGGATTATTTCCATTACTGTTACAAAATATATAGACTTATAAAGACTATAAAAGCCTGTGAGAAAATATTAAGATTCAATTAGATACCTAAGATCTGATTGAAAATAAATTTCTATTTTAATAATAAAAACAATATTAAAAACATTATTTATTATAATGCTTCTCTGTATAGATACATTTCCAAATAATTTTTATTATTGTTAATATTTTTGGTAATTATAATGTAGTCAGGCTTGGCCACTTGATGGCGTTGTCGGCAGTGAAAAACAATACAATGTACGGTTTTTGGGGACGCGTGATTTTTAAATCGCTGGTTTTTTTGTTGTTTTTTTTTTTTTGGTTATTAATTTATTGATTGCTATAATTTTTTTTTTCCTGCCTTTTTATAAAAAAAGTTGTTTAATTTACATTTTGATTTAGTAAACAACAACTTTTTTTATTTTTAAATTGCTATTTTTTGACAAATTATCATCACCCCCCTTTTTTGTTATTAATTGATTGATTGCTAGAACTTTTTTTCCCCTGTCTTTATTAAAAATAAAATGTTTAATTTTAATTTTGTCTTTAGAAAACAACAAATTTTTAAACATAAATGTAAACCTTTTTTGGGGGGAAGGGGTGGGTTTAGAAGATCGATTCATTGATTGCTGCTACTCTGCGAAGTCTATTTTGCAATGTCTTTCGCTTAATTATTGCTTTCTACATAACCAAAAAACTGTGTAATTTTCAAATAAATAAAAGGTTTTTTTTTTCCACCCTTGTTTTTTATTTATTAATTTGTATCAAATGGAAAGGTTTTGGGCCCTCAATTTTGTCTCAACCAAAACAAACTTCCCCAAATCAATGTAATATTGTTTATAAACAATAACCAAATACAAAAAAAAAAAAAAATACATCAACTGATCAAATGACTTTTTTTTTCTTTTTTTTGGACAGCAGAAACAAACCTATCAGTCCAAATTAATGGTATTTTGTCATATTGCAAAAATGACAGACACATACTCGGCTTCTGTTGTCGGCAACTGTGAAAAATTTATGTGTTCGCCAGCCATTTTATGAACTACATGGTATTTCACGTGAAAACGAGATTTCGCACGTGAACTCGGCCGAATTCATTTTTACATACCCTTGGCGAGCTTTTACACCTTACACATTCTCTAAACAAGGGTGTAGTTGTTTGGAAAATTACTATAAAGTCAGGTTTCTTAAATTAATTATAAATACAAAGATTGTGTAATGTATATTGTAACAATTTGACTAATCAAAGTACACACACATATATATATATATCAAACTGTACACAAAAGATAAGTGTGGATTCACAGTAACTGCCATGAAGCAGAAAGAGGCCGTATTATTTCTGTGTTACGTCATCATCAACGACCTAATGGCTAAGATAAACATAGATGTTTTCTATAGCCATAAGTCAGGCCTCATAAATGACATTTGTTAGGTGTTTTGGCGAGCCAGAACGCCATCAAGTGGCCCGACTACATTATAATTACCATATTTTTTTCAACATTCATCACCAATTAAGCTTTTCAATACTAAGGATTCATGTCAAACTAGTCTAAAAATATATATATATTTAATAAACATACTTAATGTTAATGTCAGATACATTTTCAATAAAAGAATTTACTTCTAAAAATCAAATACATTCAAATGAAAAATATATGCATTATCACATACTGATTAAAAATTAAATAATTCAAGAAAAATTACAAATAAGTTAAGATACTTATTTTTATATTAACATCAATATAAGTAATAGCTTGTATTGAACAACTGCGGAATTTTTTTCTACTTAAATGAGAAATTTCTCTCTCCTGCCTTTATTACTGATACCTAGACACAATAGAAAGAAATAAAATCTACGGTTTAATGATTTCCAGTGATGAAAATTCCTAAAAAATTAAATTTTAATGGAAATTTTTGCCATTCAATGACGTAAACAGATTAAAACCATTGAGATCACATTATGGTGATTACTATCACAACGCTAGAAATACATAAAAATGACACAAAGGTTAATTAAAACTAGAGAGAAATAGAACATGAATAAATCATATTTACATCATTTACAAATCAAACTCATATAAACATAACTATGTATATTCCCAAGGATCTCATAACACAGTGATTAGGACACGGGATTCAAATATGGGTCTGACAATTCTTGGACAGTTTTCACCTACAATGTGAATACTTAGGAATTTTCTTTTAGATAGTATAACTAATAAAAAATATCTAACTATTATTACTTAAAAAGTAAATGTGCCAGATTCATATGGATTGATAAACTGAGTGACAATATATTGATCAAAAAACAAACAATAAAATTAATTATATCCCCTGGTTTTCCTTTTGATTACAAGTTACCTCATTCTCAAGGATATTAACTACAATTTGTCTATCTTTACATATTTGCATGCAGAATCTTGAATAACAAAGACAAAAATAAAAATTTTAGAGAAAAAATTCAGAGAAGAATGGAAAAGTTAAAGTGGAATGTTAAGATTGGAAATATAATAAAAAGGAATAAGGGAGTTGTTATTTATTGAAAAAAAAAAAAAAAATACGGATAAAAAGAATTAATTATATTGAGGATATATTTAGAAGTTGAATAATTATAAAAGACATATACTGAGATTTATTGAGGAGTGCAAAATAGAAATAGATGTAAAAATTTGTTAGATGATTTTAAATAAAAGTTATAAGAGTTTGAAAAATTAAAAAAAAAAAGCTAGGAAAGAAGCTTCGCATGATATTAGTGAAACATCGCTTTTTTCGTGGATGTCTAAAGATTATGATAACCAAAAAGAACTTTGTATAAAAGAATATAATATACAGTATAATAATTATATGGTCAAGTTTGCAGGAGATCATGTGATGTTCTAGTGTCAAAGCGCTGAGCATAAAAGCAAAAATAAATATATAAAAAAAACTTATCTCAAGATAGTTAATACATATATAATGTATAAAATGACAAAAACTACTACAGAAATTATTTATAAATTTAATCTTAGAATATATTAAAATTGAAGAAAGCAGCAAACCGGAGAATTCCACTCTTCATTTAAATAAATGAATTTCAATAAATTATCGTCAGTAATAAAGTTATTACACCTGAATAATAACATCTAATTACGATTGCGAAAAAATATTTGATTAATTTCAAAGAGCCTTTGAATAGTTTCTGGCTTTTAACTATTATTTTAAACTCAGTCAAAAAGTATCAGGTGAATAAAAAAAAAGCTCCACCCAGACGTCAACAGGGGTTCTTATCAATTAAGGCCTCTACAAAATCACTGAATATCATTTCATTCGGTGACTGGCCCATTTTCTGCACTGATAAATTTATCATGAAGTCTCAACCTATACTGCAGTTAAGTGGCAAACACCATTAGAGAAATTAAAATTTCTAATATCTGCTTTTTTTTTTTTTTTTTAGACAGTAATGACATGCAAATGCATCTTGTTTTCTCAATTTCAGGTCTTTGTTCCATGTATGTAATTAAATCTATTATAATCGATCAAATATTAAACTTACTTAATATTTAATAAGATTTTTTAAATGTGTGTGTTTTCTTTTGTTTAAATAAACCACTTCGTAAAAAATGACTAACCATTGCTCTTTTGTTTAACAGTTTGCCTAATAAAATATGTATATAAACATAATAACACAAAAAAGATTATAGGAATATTTTAAAATAAATATAAAAAAATTTCAAGACCACAAATGAATAATATTCATTCATTAGATAATAAGAGAATCACTCTTTACAATCGCAATAATTATAATACCTAACAATGCTAGCAATAGGAAATTTTTACTATTAGCAATAAGCTATATCTTATTACTTAATAACCCATATTCTTTGCTAAATAATTCGTTAAAATTAATAAACTTGATTTTTTAAACGGATTCCTTTTAGCATATACATGTTACAAAAGATTATACAGGATAGGAATTGTGATTTCCAATATTATAAAAACTGAGATAGTCATTAAACAATTATTATATTTATGTATTCAGAAGAAATATCAATTTAAAATTAAAACTAGTAATGAAAATGATATTTCAAGCAGAATCCTGACATGCTGGAAAATGATTAAATATTTTACAAAATTTAGATATTGTCAGTGTCATAGTAATGATGAAACAAAGCAAGATAATTCATATTAGATCTTGGATGTTAGGAGACAAGATGATTAACTGTCTATAATTTAATCTGTTGAATATTACTAATTTCAACAGCACCTAAATAACTTTTACTGCTGCTTAAATATGTAACATATAGTACTAGAATCATAACACAAACAGTCAAAATAAGAGTCATAGATCACATGACCCTATCTCTTAAGCTTGTAAGTTATAAACAGTGAGGATTGCCAATTCCTCAACAAGCTTTGTGATAAATGCTTAGCCAGAGCCAGCACTTAAAATATCTCTGTCAGGAACCCCCTCCCAACCCCTGACCATGGTTTCATGCATTGGCACTCCTCATAGAGGTGCCAGGGTAGGTTCAGACACTAGACATTCTCATTGTAATAAGTTACTCAGAATTTTTTTACAGGCAGACTTATAACAAATCATTTTTAATAAACTTGCAAATGCAATTTTAATTTTCTTTTATCCTCTCATTCATTCAGTCTGATAAAAGAAGAAATCCTCTTTCATCTGATTTCTAACCCTATATAATGTAAATAATCAACAATGATATTCAAAAAGGCTGAAACTTATTATTAGTGGTTCACAGATTAATTAAACCAGCTAACATTTCAAAGATTATTTTTCATTATATTAAATGAACTGGAATTGATAAAGCAAAATTGTATTTGCAAGTTTATTAAAAATGATTTGTTATGAATCTGCCTGCAAAATAATTCTGAGTAACATATTAAAATGAAAGTATTCTATGATATGATTATAATCCCACACATTACATATTCAAAAATTAGGAAAGGCTATTTACATGCTGTTGAAATTAGTAATATTTAATTTAAAATAATACATTAAACGTTCAGCTAGCTTGATTAATTTATGAACTAAGATTGCAGCTAATAATAAGTTTAAGCCTTTTTGGATAATTTATTAACAATATATACAATTGGAAGTGAGATAAAAGATGAATTATCCTTTTATTAGACTGAATGAATGGGCATTGATAAATGAAAAATTAAATTAATTTTATTAAAAATGATTCATTATGAGTCGGTCTGCAAAATAAGTCTGAATAAGATATTAGAACGAGAAGGTTCTGTGATATGATTTTAATCTGTTTAATAATGACAATCAAATGAAAAAATGAGTATTATCAATTGTTGTTTTTATTATTTTCTTTTGTTATATATAAAAAATATTAAGATATATATTAAAAAGAACTTTTTTTGAAATTTCACACCAGGGCCCAAAAATTCCACATTCCCACTGCATATTGTGTAATCCAGCATGAAAAGTACATTATTTAAAGAATAAATAAAATCATTATTACTATCCATATATAAAATGGAAATTAAGATAGAACATGAAAACTTATATAATGACTATAGTAATAATTATTTTGGGGAAAGTCCTGATGAAGATTTATATGAGGGATTGAAAATAGATTCAAAGAAATGGTTTTAGAAAGGATAGGTATATTATACTATGGATATAATTTGTTCAACTTTTTTGTAGTAAAGCTTATAGAAAGCATAGAATATATATGTTTCTACTGATATTTCAAAAACTATTAACAATATTTATTAAAAGATAAAACAGAATCTTCTAAAGAATATTAGTGATAAATGAAAAACAGCTTATAAGAATATATAGTAATGTTGAAAACTGATTTTTGAGATTGGAAGGAGTTTCTGAGGTTTCTATATAATCTTATTAGTTATCCAATTACTGATCACAAATGGACATTTATTCATTCAGAACTAGAAGATAAAAATGATGCATTAAAAAAAATTGAATATCTCAAATTTTGTAAAATGGTGTGAAAAAAAATTGAAAATGATATATAAGAAAGTATAAATGTGAACTAGCAAGGAAAGCTGTAGAAAAGAATAAAAGTCTCAGGAGTGTAAAACAACATTTTGGTATTGATAGGTAATTTATATTTGCAATAAAAAAAAAGAATGGAATTATTACTAAAAGAGAGATAACATCATGAAATCGGTAGAAGACTTTTATCAAGAATTATATAGTAATAAAGAAGAAATACCTTCGATATCTATTACATCTTCCGAATTGCCCAGAATTTTAAATGAAGAAGTGAGACATGCAATTAAATGTATGAAGAAAGAAAATGCTCCAGGTAATGATGGAATTATAATGATACATTAAAAGAAGCAGGTGAAGAAATAGATTTTTTTTTTTAGCAAAGTTATATACCAGATGTCTAAATGATAAAGATGTACAAGATGATTGGAAGAATGCAGCATTAATATCAAGTTTTAAAAAGGTGATTAAGAAGATATTAAAAATTACAGACCTATCAGCCTTTTATCAGTTTTATATAAATTTTTTACCAAGATGTTACAACTCGTCTACAGAGATCATTGGATTTTCACCAACCAAGAGAACAAGCTGGATTTAAAAGTGGTTTTAGTACAGTAGATCATATTCAGGTATTGAGAAAAGTTATAGAAAGGACAAATGAATATGAGTTGCCATTATGCTTTGGATTTGTAGATTATAAAAAGACATTTGATTCTATAAACATTTCTTCAGTGACTAAAGCATTGAATCAAAGTATAAATCCAGGATATTATCATATTTTAAAGAATATTTATAAAAATGCAATAGCAACAATTAGATTACATAATGATACTGGGAAAGTCAACATTGAGAAGGGTGTATGACAGGGTGACTCCTTATCTCCAAAACTTTTTACAGCAGTGCTGCAAAAAGTATTTTGTGGATTAAAATGAGAAGCTAAAGGAGTTAAAGTAAATGAAGATTATTTAAGTCATTTAGATTTTGCAGATGATGTAGTTGTTTTTGCAAACAATCCTTTAGTGCAAGAAATATTGCAGGAGTTATCAAATGAAAGTAGGAAAGTAGGACTAAAGATAAATGTTAAAAAGACTAAAGTAATGTTTAATGGATTTTCTCAAAATATGAAAATAAAGGTCGATTATGATGAGTTAGAAGAAGTTAACCTTGGTTAGATTATTAATGCAGATGGAAACATTATGGATGAAATTAATCATAGAATTAAATTTGGTTGGAGTGCTTTTGATAAAAATAACTTGATACTAAAAGGAAATATGTCTATGTGCTTGAAAAGGAAGGTTTTTAATAAATGTGTTTTACCAGTTTTTACTTATGGATCTGAGACTTGGACACTTAATAGAAGAGCAATATAAATACTTCAGACCACTCAAAGAAGTGTGGAGAGATGCATGTTGGGAGTAACAAGAAGAGATTGAAAATGCAATATATGGGTAAGAGAACAAATAGATGTTACTGACCTCATTAAAAAAATTAAAAGACTGAAGTAGAGTTGGGTTGGACATGTTGTTACAAGAGATTATAACAGATGGACAATTAAAATCTTAAACTGGATTGCAAGAGATTGCAAATGACGCAGAAAGAGACCACATGTGAGATGGATGGATGAAATAAGAAAGTCTGCAGGGATGATGTGGAGAAGAGAAGCTTAAGATCGGAGATGGAATGAACTTGGAGTGACCTTCATCCTGCAGTCGAATGATAATGGTTGATGATGAATAAACACTCGAATATAAATAATTTTTAATAAAGCTAATTCCTTGAAACTTTTATAATATATGACAACTGGATACATATTTTTAAATATATATATATATAACAAAACACTAAGATGAACTGTAAAGTTTTCAATATTTCAATATTAGTATATTGAAAAGTGTAGAATTATTTAGAGTGTTTTTGTTTTATTATATATTATTTTATTTGATTTTACATATTTTTCTGGAATATATGTATATAATGTCTCAAGTGATCATTGATAAAAATTATATTAAATATATATTCAACATAAGCAAACATCAAAATTTAATTAAATAATAAATTTAGCTTTAAATTTTTAAAATACGATAAAACTTGATTGCAGTATTAAAATCTCCATAAAAAAATATTTGTTATCATCAACACAATTGCCCATTAAAAATAAAGAAAGGCAAAATATAAAAAATTGAAAAAAGAAAGAAAAAAAAGTTGAAGCCAAACTTGATGTGCATGTAATTAAAAGATGGAAATAGGACTGCACAGACTATTTCATTGTCACAATTAGAGCAGATGCCAAGGAGATGTTCATGATAACTGAGTCCTGCACTAACCCAGTCACTGAAGCTAGAAAAAAAGTGGAGAGAGAAGAACAAAAAAAAAAAAAATACAATTTTAATAATGTTTTTGCTTTTATTATTAGTGAATTAATAAAATGATCATTAATTTTCAGTATGTATATAAAAAAATAATAATTCACTCTTTTTAGCAATTTTTATCTATTTAAAATTTACAGTTTCGACTATGCAATACTATTTTTAAAACAGGCAAAACTCTCCATATAGTAATGCTATTCAGTGCAAGCCAGAGTAATCAATGAATGCCAGAAGGCTTGTGCACAAAATCCCTATATAGTTCTTACTGAGTGGCACTACTGTATGATGCGTTTTGCCTGTTTTAATAACAGTTATGAGCAAGCATAAGAAAAGATATCATGTGATGTTTAGTGGTTCAATAATCTTTTTCAGAATTATAAAGTATATAAATGCATTACATTATCAAACTACATGTTGCTTTTTCAGAACCCTAATATATAATTACTATAAAGCAGCGGTGGGCAACCTTTTAAATATTGTAGATCACTAACAATTTTTAAAGATACAAATTAATACAGTATTGAGTATGATATACATATATTAATAATTTTAATTTTAACACAAAAATAATAATCTATAAGATATTACACACGGGAAAGAGAAACGTTAATAACTCCTTGTGCGTAAAATAAACAAAAAAATCAGATATATTAATCATTAAATGAGGTATAAAGTTTATATCTGTGCTAGAGATAATCTCTAGTTTCGATAATGATTAGTAATAATCATTATTGTATTTATCTGAAATGGAATGCGTCAAAGTTGTGAGTGGAGGAAGTTTGACAATGGTAAATGAAAATGTAACAAAAAATAATAATATATATTAAAAATTAGTGCGACATTTGCTGCTCTTGATTTTAAATTATTTTATTAATCCTTGGCTCCAATGATATCACCGCAATAGTAAATGAGCTTCTAGTCAAATGTGATGCCTAGTCAATTGTACGAATTCGGTATTCTTATTTTGTTACTTTTTCTATGCCGCTGACCGAGTAGGGGTTAATTAAATGCCTTTGAGATAGATGTTTTGCAAGTCACAGTAGTATTTTGTAACAAATCAATCAGAAATATAATGTTCTTGTTCTATTTTACATATAAATAATACAGCTAAACAAAATTTATTTTTTATTTAAAAATTTTATTACATGAGCTTAACGAATTTAAATAATATCTGAATTTCTTTGCGGACTATTAAAATTACGTCACGGACTACCGGTTGCCGACCGCTGCTATAGATTGTTTAAATGCGCTCATTCAAAATAAATATAATAGAACCAGTACTAAGAAAAGTGTGTGTGTGTGGGGGGGGGGGGGAGTGACCCTTTTTTCCCTAATACTAAAAAAAAAAAAATCAATCATATTTTATTTAATTTAAATATTAAATACTGTATTCTGACAAGAATATACAGTCGATATATAAAATACTGTCTAGTCTTTAAAATGTTCTTAAAAAGAGCAATAACAGCCATATTAATCACTTATCATAACTAATGGCCTACAAAAATGACAATCACTAAAAGAAAACAAATTATAAAGTTTATATTAACTTTCAACTTATTTTCAATCACAATTCCATGTTTAACGAATGTCTTGCTATCAGTCACTTATAACAATTATACATACATCGCATAAATAAAAAAAATAAAATTTAAGAATATTATTTTATAATGTCATTAATATATATATACACATACCAATAATTCCAACTGTTTCGGCAAAATTTTGTTCGCTGAACATAAAAGAAAAATTGGAAAAATGAATCACGCTCAATAAAGAGTTGAAAAAATTATCCCGGATTTGATCATTCATCTTGTAAAAAGTTATAAATGTTTCCATCATATGAATTTATCATGCTGAAAAAACTGGCATAAAAAGAACAAATATTTTAAGATTACATATCCTAACTTAGAGGCTCGTATGATTGTCTAGACATTGAGGAGTTAGACCTGGTGTTCAGTTTACTCCCTTCCCCTGATATTTTATTTTTTATATCATCAATTTTTATTTTTTTAAATATGTCTATAAAAATTCTTCAAATATTGAAAGTCTTATATAAAGTAAAATAAAAATACATCTTTAAAAAAATAGAATTAAAAAAAAATCTCCATAGAATATTAGTTATAAATTAATATAATTTGACATCTATCTTTTTCTATTTTTTTTTGCTACAAGTTTTATGCCAACAAAATTTTATTAATTAAATCATTTAAAAAAATAAAATAAAATAAAAAAAAGTTTTAAGTTATATAAAAAATAAAAAAACTTTCATTTCAATAATGGAATAAATTTAAATTTTGCAAGAAAAATATCTAGAGAATTAGAATCTATTATTCATGCCAACGAATACAAAAATATATATTGTACTTCTTATTCTAGCTGTTTATATAAATATATATCTTATTATCTATACTTAATATTTATAAAATTCCTGTATGAGTATATACTCCTTTGTATTTTGATAATTATTCTCTTTGTAAACCTTCTAAATGAAAAGGGCATCATTAAATTGGGACATCCTTTATATTTTTATCAAAAATATTGCTTATATTTATGTAATTCTTTACTAAAGACCTGTAGAGGTCCCTACTATCGCATTTTATACGCATGTGATTGAGGCTACAACCTTAATGAATATTATTTACTACAATATAAAAAATAAAATTAACTGATAAATAAAATATACGGATCCTAATTTCCTTAAATTTACATAAATGTTATTTTAAAGAAAACAAGTAATATAAATGAAATATATACAAAACAAATATTAAAAAGAATTATTCAATAACAATAATAATAATATGGTGAAAAAATTTAAATATTCCAGTGCATAGGAATACATTTCCAATAGTTTTTTACAAAAAAGTACTGAAGAAAATGACATTGCAGATCATTCTTGCCAATTACTGCATAGTGAGAGTTAGTGATTGTCTTTATTTTATTCTCAAATTAAGAAGAGCTAGGGACTATTTATAAACCGATATGGGATGACTGGCTGCAGAAAGGAGTTTGCTATTAACTGAAAGGAGACCCTTTGATTCCTCTTGGAGGCCTTAAAGGAACCGAGCAGGGCAAATTCCTAATGTCCACTCCATACATTCTTGTCATTGCAGCTGTTATTACTATGTGATTATTCATATAGTATATGAACATGGATGGGCTGCTCACCAACACGCATTAGCCAGCGTGGTGAGTTTATTGGCTTTTTACCTCTGAGTTTAAGATCAAGAAACACCATGGTCTTTCTTCTCAGTGCCTGATAAGGCAGAATGAATGTTTGTGTAAATGATAAATATTTTTCCAATACATATATACAATTATGACAGACAAAACTAAAGCATGGCCCTTATTCCCAGGAGGCTGTAAAGTCACCAACCAAGGCAGCGGTTGGTGGCCGAAGGCGGAGGGTGCTAAGAATCCCCTGATTGCGGACCCAGGCTGCCATTTGATGATGACTTTTTATTTAGGTACTTACAACTGCAGATCACTTTCAAGTGAAGGAAGATTGCAAGAATTAGAAGAAGAACTGTCTTATATTAAATGGGACATTATTGGACTTTGTGAAGTTAGAAGAAAAGGTGAAGAAATAATTGATTTAAAAAGTGGACATATACTCTATTATAAAGGCACACATATTGGAAATACAAGTGGAGTAGGATTCATTGTAAATAAAAAGTGGAAGAAGAATACTGTGGAGATTGATGGTGTTATCAGACAGAGTGGCATGATTAGTTATTCAACTTAATAGCAGATACCAAATGCAGATAATTCAGGTTTATGCCCCAACAAGTTCTCATAGTGATGAAGTTGTAGAAGATTTTTATATGGATGTACAAAAGGCTTTTGATCAGAGTAAACAACATTTTAAAATTGTTATGGGAGACTTTAATGCTAGAATTGGTTGACAAATGAAAGATGAAATTGCTGTAGGTAATTTTGGTTACCGTAATAGAAATGAGAGAGGACATAGACTTGTGGAGTTTGCAGAAAAAGAAAAACTTTATATTATGAATTCATTTTTTGAGAAAAATGTTAAAAGGAAATGGACATGAAAGCATCCAAATGAAGGTACAGCAGAATTGGATTATATTTTGACTAACAGGAAATACATATTTCAAGATTGTAATGTTCTTAATAAATTTAACACAGGAAGTGATCATCGATTAGTAAGGTGTAAGTTATGTGTTAATGTAAAACTAGAGAGACAAAAATTATTAAGAAAAACAATATTTACAGTTGATATTCCTAATCTTCAGAAACATTCTAATGAATTTAAATTAGAACTTAGAAATAGGTTTCAAGTGTTAGGAGATTTTGAACATGATTCAGATTTGAATGAAATTAATATGAAAATAACTGATACACTTTTAAAAACTGCAACAAAGATAGCTGGTAGAAAAAAGCAGCAATTGACTAATAAAATTTCTACTGAGACTAGAGAATTTATGAAGAAAAGAAGGAATATGAAGATATACAAAAATGATGTATTAAAAAGAATTGAATATCTCGAATTTTGTAAAATGGTACGGAAAAGAGTTGAAAATGATATAAGAAAGTATAACTGTGAAATAGCAAGGAAAGCTGTAGAAGAAAATAAAAGTCTCAAGAATGTTAAACAACATTTTGGTATTGGTAGGAAATTTATATCTGCAATAAGAAAAAAAGATGGAATTATTACTAAAAAGAGAGATGACATCATGAAATTGATAGAAGATTTTTATCAAGAATTATTTAGTAATAAAGAACAAGTACCTCCTATATCTATTACATCTTCCAAATTGCCCAGAATTTTAAATGAAGAAGTGAGGCATGCAATTAAATGTATGAAGAAAGGAAAGGCTCCAGGAAATGATGGAATTATAATTGATATATTAAAAGAAGCAGGTGAAGAAATAGAAACAATTTTAGCAAAGTTATATACCAAATGTCTAAATGATAAAGATGTACTGGAAGATTGGAAGAATGCAGTAATAATATTAATATTTAAAAAAGGTGATAAAGAAGACATTAAAAATTACAGACCTATCAGTCTTTTGTCAGTTTTATATAAAATTTTTACCAAGATAATTACAACTCGTCTACAGAGAACTTTGGATTTCCACCAACCAAGAGAACAAGCTGGATTTAAAAGTGGTTTTAGTACAATAGATCATATCCAGGTATTGAGAGAAGTCATAGAAAGGACAAATGAATATGAGTTGTCATTATGTTTTGGATTTGTAGATTATGAAAAGGCATTCGATTCTATACACATTTCTTCAGTGATTAAAGCATTGGATCATCAAGGTATAGATCCAGGATATTGTCATATTTTAAAGAATATTTATAAAAATGCAACAGCAATAATTAGATTATAAAATGATACTGGAAAAATCAACATTGAGAAAGGTGTAAGACAAGGTGACTCCATATCTCCAAAACTTTTTACAGCAGTGCTGCAAGAAGTATTTTGTGGATTAAAATGGGAAACTAAAGGAGTGAAAGTAAATGGAGAGTATTTAAGTCATTTAGATTTTGCAGATGATGTAGTTGTTTTTGCAAATAATGCTTCAGAGCTGCAGGACATGTTGCAGGAGTTAGCAGATGAAAGTAGAAAAGTAGGACTAAAGATAAATGTTAAAAAGACTAAAGTAATGTTTAATCGATTTGCTCAAAATATGAAAATAAAGATTGATTATGAAGAATTAGAAGAAGTTAACAGTTACAAATACCTTGGTCAGATTATTAATACAGATGGAAACATAATGGAGGAAATTAATCATAGAATTAAACTTGGTTGGAGTGCTTTTGGTAGAAATAACTTGATACTAAAAGGAAATATGCCTATGTGTTTGAAAAGGAAAGTTTTTAATAAATGTGTTTTGCCAGTTCTTACTTATGGATCTGAGACTTGGACACTTAATAGAAGAGCAATACAGAGACTTCAGACCACTCAAAGGAGTATGGAGAGATGTATGTTGGGAGTAACAAGAAGAGATCGAAAACGCAATGTATGGGTAAGACAACAAACAGGTGTTACTGACCTTATTGAAAAAATTAAAAGATTGAAATGGAGTTGGGCTGGACATATTGCTAGAAGAAATGATAATAGATGGACAATTGAAATTTTAAACTGGATTCCAAGAGATTGTAAAAGACCCAGAAAGAGACCACATGTGAGACGGATGGATGAAATAAGAAAATGTGCAGGGGTGTTGTGGAGAAGAGAAGCTAAAGATCGGAGAAGATGGATTAAACTTGGAGAGACCTTCATCCTGCAGTGAATTGATAATGGTTGATAATGATGATGATGATGGGATGACTAGCTAGATTGTCGGTAGAATAGATACATATTCTAGATATTCTAAAGACTATTCTTAAGTCTGACTGGAATTTAAAATTTTCAAATTTTACCTAGCTTAAATTGAAACTCTAATCTGGGCTTAGCAAGTGATAATGCTAAACACTTAACTATGAAACTCTTCCTATATATATATATATATACATAAAATGAGCAAAGTATTTTAACATAGATTTTTTTTTTTCATATGTCATAGCACCGACCGGGAGGTGAACCCACAACCATCTGCAACCAACTACTTGCTTGCAAGGCAACTGCGTTGACCTCTCGGCTAACAACGCTTGACATTTTAACATAGATTTGAATATAAATAAGCTCAATTTAGAAATCAAATAACTTTTTTCTGCTTCTAATACTTAAATCTATAAAATTAAATAATAAATGAATGCATTTTTTTAAAATCTAAAATTGAATTAAATTTTCTATAATAGGAAATAGAAAAATAATTATTTAATACTGTTTATTAAAAGTTTAATTACATTTTAATAATAATAAAAACAATATTTATCTTTAAAGTTTGATTTATTGTAAAAGTATTTTTTTTAATTACTGTAAAAAGTAATTTAGAAACTTATTTTAATAACCTGTTACATTTACTTTCAAAGGATGATTTTGTGAGAGATATATAACTGTAGGAGACTTTAACTAATAAAATAGAATTAACACAGTTTACTACCATACAACAATAGAATATAATGACTCAAAAAAAAAAAAAGACAATTATAAATCAACTTAAAATTTTTCTCTTCACACACATAAACAATTAAGCAAACATATAAATAAATGAATAGCAAAAACGGAATTTTTTTAAAAAAATCAGATATTCTTTAAAGAAAATATGGTAAAGGTAAAACAGCAGTAGTCAAGCGTTGGTAGCAGAGAGGTCAGCGCAGCTGCCTTGCAATTGCTTGCAGACAGTTGTTGCAGCTTCGCTTCCTGGCCGATGCTTTGACATATGGAAAAAAAAAAGGAAAAAAACCCAGCAGTTAACTCATCCGTTGCAGACAGTAGGCTTCTCCAACAACTCCCAAGACATTATTCAGTAGCACCCTAAATGCTAGGTTTTTTTCTTTGTTTCATGTTTTAGTTAAAGATTATTAAACTATTTAGGAATCAATATTGATGGTTAGATAGGTTAATTGGTTATAACCATTCCTTAGAAAGAAAACTTTTGCCTTAGATTAGAAGCAATTATTCATATTTTTAGCAATCTATTGTAAACTAAACTTGAGTAGATGATATCTAAATCCTTAGAGTAGGTTTCTGAATATTGGCCATTTCAGTAAAGAGCAGAACTGCACCTACACATCTTAATAGTATGCATAATATATTAAAAAGATAAATGTAGCTGCTTATGTGTAAATACAAGCTTGACCTTCACTTAAAATAGTCAGAAGCCATAAACCAAACTGGAGATTTGATGTAGCACTACTATTTAATATTTACTGATTACTTCTAGTATACAATAAATGGCTTTGGAGTAGATTGAGATACTGCTAATCGAAAAGCAGATATAATGTGATATATTATTTTAGTTATTTCTGCTTGTATCTAAAAAAATTTCCAAATTTCCAAGCTGGGATTTGAATCCAAGTCATAGCAGGCAGATGCACAAACTACCATACTACAAAATCTTCATAATTATATAATGTATATGTATATACGAACGTTTATAATAGCTAAACATTTCCCAAGCTATTTTATATTTTTTAACTTTGATTTTATTTTACTAGCATTGAGTTTGTTTCTTCTTAAGAGGAATTCAATAAAACTTACATGTAAACAAATACAATTTTTTAATCAAGTGAGAAGAAGTGAAAACTAATCAATGTTGTAAAGAGAAAAATATTTTATTATTCATGAGAAAAGAAACACTAAAATTTTTTTTTTATCACTTTGCTTTTCACTTATATGAAGTATAAATTAATATTTTATTATTAATGCAAGATATTAATTTGATTACAATATAAGAGAACAGAATTTGAATAATAAGATTAGAGTATGTATATTCAATACTCCTGAGTATCTGAAAACTTGACCTTGAAAAATCAACTAGGTAAAAAAATGCAGGAGAGATTAATTGATAATAATAGACCTACAATCAAAGCATACCAATTAAACATCACATGATCACCATTTCTTATGCTTGGTCATAACTGCTATTAAACAAAGCAAAACTCTCCATACAGTAGTGCCACTCAGTGCAAGCCAGAGTGCTGCACCTAGATCTTAGGATGTAATGCAACCCTATAGCAGCCACCTTTTATCTCTACTTAACTACAAAACTATGAGTTTAAAATTGAAAACACAATATTTTCAATCCAAGCTCTGTAGCTTATATGGTCATATAGGTCTGAACTCAGTTCATTACCCATATATTTTGGTGTCTTTGGTTCTTTAATAACCATAGCCACCATTATCCTATTAGGCAGGATTGGTATAAACCACTAAACATCACATGATCACCATTTCTTATGCTTGTTCATAACTGTTGTTAAAACAGGCAAAAATCTCCATACAGGAGTGTCACCCAGTGCACGCCAGAGTAATCACCGAAAGCCACAAGCTAAAAACTAATCTGGAGATATTGGATGAGTAAGCACTAGATAGGGATTTTATGCACAAGCCTTCTGGCGTCCATTGATTATTCTGGCTTGCACTGAGTGGCACTAATGTATGGAGAGTTTTGCCTGTTTTAGCATACCAATTCATAAACTGAAAGATAAGGAGGGGGGGGGTAATCTAAGTAATATATATATAATTTCTGCAAAAATAAAAAATATATAAATAAAATCAAATTTCGTTTAAAAAAAAAAAAAAAAAACTTTTTGAAACAAGCAAATAAAAAATGTATATTTTAAGATGTAGATTTCAATTAAGTTATTTCCAATCTTTTAATATGTTAAAAAAAAAAAAAAAAAAACTCATTAAAGTTTGACATGTTATAATAAACTGTGTTAAGGATGCAGAAAATGTTATATTTAGCTACAGTATCTGATTCTATTTCCCTTATCTACTTTGAATGAAAAGTTAATTTATTATCAAGAGTATTTATATCATCATGATGTGTTTAATGTAGGCCATAAGCAGATCAGGCCCATCAGAAAGTAACACATCTCTTGTCTAACAATAAAATATATGGGGAATTGCTCAAGAAATCATGTGACATTTGAGTATCAAATTGTGTCATGCTGAGCACATTAATTCTATTCCAATGATCAAATTATGTATTCTTTTCTTTTTTATTTTACTCAGTGATGACAGAAATGAAATAACTAAAAAAAAAAAAGTAATTGATCCATAAATCTGGCTTTATTACCACTAAATTAAAGTGCTTGCCTATATTATTTGCACTGCATGATTAATTCAATCCTATTTAATATAAAAACTCATTTAATAAAATTATGCAGACCTTTGCCAATTCATTACTTATATGATTGCATTTTCTTTGATTTGTCAAATATTACTAAAAACAAGCTCTTGTAAAGTTGAGATTATTATTATTATTGTTATTATTATTATTGATTTTAAGGACAATACAATGGTGTGTTATCTAATCTCTTCTATATTAATATGGATCTTTATCTCTTAACTAATAAATGCCAGTGACTCATTTACTATATATCCATTACTGGATACGTTTCTGGGTGATTATAACCAACTATTTACATTATTTATGTCAGTTTATCCAGTACAAATTCAAATTCTTCTATACGTATGTCAGATAGATGCGTTATTCATTACAACAAGTGATATTCAATTATTATTAAAACAGTTAATAATATCAATTTCTTTTTTTTAATCATAAAAATCTTCATGTTAAAACTTTTATTAGTAAATAAAGTTGTCAGTTAAGATATATAATCCAATTTAAAATATCTACTTCAAGTAACTTGAGAATATTAAAAAAAAACAAAAAACAAATGCAAATGCCATTATAATTTTTGTTTCAGATATTTATATTAATTGTTATGTTTAACTTGAAAATAGATTAAATATTTCTATTAAGGATAACTAAAATAAAAATAATTTGCAGTTATGGTTGATAGATATAATAAACACCTTCATACTTCTCCATTTTTTTTAAATTCACATAATAAAAGACAAATGATTGATATTGTGTAATGGTCAGGTTTGTACATTTGCTCAACAGACCGAGAGTCCGAGCCAGAGAACCAAAAGCTGACCAAGTCAGTATAGTAATATCCTACATATGATCACACATCAACTCTCTTACTCATGCTTCCAAGTCAACCCATAGCAAATGACATGCCTGAGGTTACACTCGATCTCTTTATTCATGTTCCAGCAATAGCAAAGCAGTAAAACCTGAGACACCCCCCATTACATATTATATAACTTAACTAGTGATTCATAAGGTAATGAGCAAGAATGGAGACTGAGACAAATTTATATTTCATAAATTTAATCTAATACTTAATAAATTATAAAGCAAAATAAATTGGGTAAGGTTGCTCACATGCAGGTGAGGGCCTCAGGATTACAAAGCTAATTATATAGGGCTCACACACAGATGAGGGGTTCAGGGTTATAAAATAATATCATAAAGCAATTTATATAGTGCTCACATGCAGGTGAGGTTCAGGGTTATAAAATAATATCATACAGCAATTTATATAATACTCACATGCAGGTGAATGGCTTTTGGGTTTACAAAATGTTTAATTAGTCTATGACTTTTTAATATGCCCATACCATCTTCTATGTCCTAATTCACGCTATGTTCTATATAGTGGAAATCAGTAATAGTTAGAGTGATCAATTTATTGGTAACTGATAGAGATTATATTATTATTTTTACTAAGTTTAAACTCAACTATAAAGATATTTGCGTGATATATATAATTGCTACACTGATAAATAAAGCTGGAGTTACTTTCTAGGAAAGCTGAACTGAGGTGTGGCAGTCGAACGTCAGATTCTAGTGCATTATAAACTATAGTATCAGAATAAGTGCACCTCGAATGTGTTCTTAATTGAGGTTATCTAGTAAACGGTTCACCAGAACGAGCTACTTGCTATAATATGAAGAGGCCTTTTTATTCAAGTGAGCAGAAGAGTGGCTTACGAGCCCTTTGGAATGTTTTGGTTCCTTCAAATACAAATAAATGTCACAGTTGCCTAAACTTCCGAGGCGTGACTTGACATGGAAACAATCCTGATGTAGGCCATTATAGGTATAGCAAGGAGAGATGCATATTTATGCTAACTAGCAACACATTCACAATGCTAATTTAATATTTTCATAAATTAATTACACCAAAATCTTAGCTTCTTTCAGTGCTACTACTACCGGTCAGTTCATAAATGAGATTATTAAGTCACATGATAAAGGCAATAATGAGAATCTGATTTAAGGATCTCTGCATAGCTTCTTAATCTTTAATGAAATAGAGTTATAGCAAAAATTTAAAAATTTACTAGAAATTGAAACATTAATTATATGTCGTATAATTTACATCTAATATCAAACAAACTAATTTTTAAATAATCTACGTCAAATTACAGAATCTTAAATAGCTCATGCAAAATATTGATTCTTAAATAAACTACTCAAATATTAATTTTAAATAACTCGTAAAATGTCAATTTCCAATAACTTACGCAAATATGTGTTTTAAATAACATACGCAAAATATGCGTTTTAAATAAATAACTTGAGTAACATATTTTCACTTTAAATAACTGGTGCAAAAGATGCATTTTAAATAACTTATTTTGGGCATTATAAGTAACTGATTCACTCTAGCGTAAATAATAGTTTGATTTCAGAAAGGAGTTTTGCCTATATTCTTTATATTACAATAATCTGACATAACAGAAAAAGTGCTTACTCGCCCCCTCCCCCAATAATTTATTAAACACACAAAACTCCATTCTGATGAACATAGCATAAATTAATAAACATAAATTAAAACTAAAGATAGATGGCATAAGAATAAATTGCAGAAAACAATCAATAAAGTTATAATTTAGAAATGAGAATTTGTTTGAATGGTTTTATAGAAACTAAATATTTATGCTTACTTAAAATATTGATGATCAAGCAAGAATTTTGAGAGTGCTCTGAGCTTTAAATAAATTTAATATAAACAGTTTAGTGTAACATTTAAATGATATAATTAATTATGAGATTGATTAGTTAGCTAGCTTTTCATTTAGAATAAGTTTAGTTATGAAATTACGTATTCTGCAGAATGATTTACCGATAATCTTGGTAGTGAGTTTTTCAAGGCATCTTCACTCTGTTAAATCGGCTGTGACTTTTCTAGTTTGAGTCTGGATGCAGCTGGGAAATTTACTTCTGTGGCGGCTTTCCCCATTACTCTGGTCAGGAACTATCGGATATTTCAGGTGTAGCTTCTCCATCACTGGACTGGGCATGGCTGAGGTTGATGTTTTCTCTCATTGGTAGCAGCTTGTCTGGGACAAGTAGACAGCTGTCCCTTGTCTCTAACCAATGATCATCATTTGAAAAGCTTGGGTAATGGTTTTCTAGGATTCATCTTGTTAAATTAATGCAGGAACAGCTTTTTTAATTATTTTTGGCACTGGTCGTTCAGGTAATATATCAGCAGCAGCAACAACATTTTTTTTATGGCTACTACAGGCCCTTTTTTATATTCTATTTTTGACAGTAGGTCCCTTCCCCTTTTGCCACATCATTTGTTTACTGGTTTGAACTTTGCCTTTAATTAAATTTCCATTTAGTTTTTAATATTTGCTATAGTTAAATCTGGACTTAAAAGTTCTGTTATTCCAATTTGCATCATAGCTACATCCAGAGCCAAAGATATATTTATTCCCTAGAGTCCTGCAAAGCACTTAGTGTGGATTTATGCTTGACTGAATTTTATAATTGGTCTTAGTTATAATTTTAAATGGGTCAAGTTTCAGCTAAAAGATTGTTTTTAGACGAAATGTTAAAACTCGTAAACAAAATTCCAGCTTGTATAATTTTAACAAACAATAGAACTGAAAATTATTTAAAATGAATATTGGAACTTAAATAAGTAATTTTATAAATTTAAATAACTAATTTTATACATATAAACCTATTATTTTGTTATATATATAAATTCTAACTATACACTGTTATGTTTACTTCAGTTTTAACAAACTTAAATGAATATGCGTATATAAATATTTAAGACTGTATTTTCATATTATAATTAACAAGACGATTATACACGCATACAATCGGCAATATTACAAGCACATTCAAAATTTTAAATTAAAGAAATACACGCAATCTGAGTGAAATGAAATACACTATTATAGAATATAATAGGTGAAACAGATCTAACTGTTTCAATTGATGGAGTACATTTTTTACTGATCCAGTGAAAAAATGAAATACCAATACATTACTCAATATATTATAAAATGTTCTATATAGCTTCAGTCCAAGTTCACAAATTTTTGAACAATTGCATATAGAATTTTGGGAGCACTAGATATTATTGATTTCTTTCTGAATACCATATGATTATTTTCTATTAGATTAATTAACAAGCACTAGATAGCAGGTAAACATATTTATGTGAACATCATTTGAATAAATAGCTGACTTTTAGTTTTTTAAAAAAAGCTCTTTTCATGGTGGACATTTCTTATCAGAAAAAGTCCATGTCATATTTCTTGTGGTAAAGAACTCTTTGCAAAATAAAGGCTTCTACATAAAAAGTTCCTCTCATAAACATAAGATATCCAGTCAATTAAACCAGTGCTATCACTCAGGATAAAAAAGCTAATGAAAACGCTTGCATTGCCATCTAGTGTCTATTGATGAATTAATATTTACATAGAAATAATTAGACTGGGTAGAGGAAAGACAATTCTATTTAATGCTAGAAAAGCCACATAATATTTTGTTTTAATTTATAGATATTTGAAGGTTTTAAAATATGGAAGCAAAAGAAGCTAGAAGTGTGTTCTGTTTTATTACATTTTCATTTATATAATTAGTGACGGTGCAACCTTAACCTCTTTTATAACAATATTTTCATATAAGAAAGCATTATAATAAGAACTATCGCTGGTAATACTATTAATTGTGCTATCATTAGTGATATCATAATTTGTTAAATTATTTATCAGATATTTTGAAAGAATAAAAGTATTTTTTATATAATCAAAATTAATAATCAATGTGTTTGATATTTATATTTTATTAAGAGCTTTTTTATATATATTACTATTAGTTATTTTTATAAGTACTCATCTATTTCTAATAACTTTAAAAGCATTTTCTTTTTACTAATTATCTTCAAGTGAATACAGTTTCGAGTGATCTTTATTAAAAAATATTGAAAAAAAAAAACTTTCTTTGGTTATTCATCGCATCATTTCTTTAAAAATATTATATTAAGAAATTAGCATTTTATAAAAATAAAATAATCATTTTGGATGCGATTACTGTGACCGAAAATGATTGATATTTTTTTGCTTAATTCGATTAAATATTATAAACTAAACTTAGTTTAAGCGCAAATGTACACAAACATAAATACAGATGAAAATGCTGATATCTTTAAGTTTAATAGACATATTAATTTTTAAATGTTACGTTTTTGTTACATTAATTTACTTAGTCACTGTTTATAAAAAAAAAAAAAAAGAAGAAAGAATTAATCTAAACTTGCATGTTGTTTTCGTAAATCTTTTGATTTTCATTTATTTTTCTTGACATAATAATGTTTATGAGTATGGAAATTCCAAATGAGCCTTTAAATATAGATATAACCATTTGCCTATCAAATTTATTATCTGTATCAAGATATTTAAAGTTTAACATTTTCCCTCAAGTTACAACTTAGGAGAAAAACTTGTAGGGAATCTATCTAACCATCCAATACTGATCAACAATGGATATCTAGCTATTTTCCCCTAGAGAATAAATATCTTAACCATCCACAAATTGGTAAGACTGGTGAGAAATGTGTTATTTTTCATTGTTCTATGAAGAGCTATTGGAGAGGCAGTTTATGTGATTATTTAAAAGCTATTTTATCTTATTTATATATAAAAATCTATTTAAATAGTGAATTTTGTAGGAAATAGCTTTAAAGATCACTGGATTAAGCAACATCTAGAATTTAAAGCATATAAAGTGAAAGTTACATATGGGGATATCTAATACTCTGAAGAATACAAAGACTGTTTGGAGAAGAATTGATATTTATCAAAAATCTTGGGCAAAATACCTACAAGTATGTGATGTTTTTTTTTAACAAATCTCCAAAATTTTGTTCATTCCATGCATATATAAGGAAAGTATATATATATATATACTTAATTTGACTATCCCAATGGAAATATAGTAGTTTAAATAATTATCAAATTCAAAGCTTGTCTAAGATTCACTTACTTATTATTATATTCACACACATATTATTTAACAAGTTAAAGCTTCAATGGAAGTACATCTTTCCACTAATGACAAAAAATCATATTATAAATAACTTGATTTTACAGTTGATATAATGACATTTATTTGACAAAACAAGACTAACTTGAACCTTTAATTTCTCCATCTAATAATATCCAGACACTAGTTTATCATTGCTGAATGACTAACTAGTTTGATTATGATCTGAAACAATATCCAAGGTTTTCCACTTCAGAATTGAACTCCCAGGTTATGAACATTGCAAGTGGATGGACCACTGAAACTAGCACAACATCAGTAATGCAATTAATAATTAATGAATATTAACTTTTAATACACATTGACATTTTTTCATTAACACTTTAATACATAGGGTATATGAGCACAAACTTTCACATAATCCACCACTCTTCACTCCACCTCATAACACTGATACACTTGAACACATATATGTCAAAAAGATGATATTGATACGGGTATATAATAAGCCTGTATTTCAGTTATTAACACTTTAAATAAAATACTCTAAATACTTTACTTCCCTATTAGTTATTCATCTGGAAATAGTTTCTTTATTCATAAGACTTAATATTGACAATGAAAATGTGATTTTTACTATTAAAGTTGATAAACTGCATTAAGTTTCTAATAAAATAAATTCATATTATACTACAATCCAGGATTTCTTATCTGGTTGCAGAATTATCACTAATTGTACTTGGGGGGGGGATACTTAATGATACTTGAATAATGAGTAATGATTTTTTTTTTAATTTATAAAATTAAAAAATAAATAAAATTCACAACTAAAGATAAATTATTATGTTTTTGTTCTTTTTTGGATGGCCATTATTGTACTGATTGGACAAAAGTGGAGAAATCAGGAGGAACCTCATAGATAAGTATACAAAATTTCTACTGACTGTTGTCTTTGGCAGGTTTGCTCAGTTGGTTAGAGCATTACCTTAAAATTCAATACTCAAGAACCTAAGGGTCCAGGTTCGAATCCCATGATAGTACAGTCACTGGACAGGCCATCAACACCTGAAGAAGAGGGAGAATAATACCTCTCGAAATGTTGTGCATATACTAACCTGTTTGATGTGCTATTACTAACAGTTAATTTTTCTAAAGACATTCAATACCCATATTAGATGATAGAAATAGTCCAATATAAAAATACAACTAAAATACTATCATCACAAACCTTTAGGAAAGCATCAAAGGATAGAATATATATGAAAATCAGAAGATACCTTCATTGATACACAATTTACTTCACTTATAAGCACATGACCGCATGGTATTACTCAGAATAAAATATTTAAAATTTTCAGTGTAGTGACCCTTGCATTTGACTTATTCAATGTCATAGCAATGACAATGGTGCAACAGTTAATTGACTAACCCTGATTGTTACCATACAGCATAACGCCAAGCATTTGAGTTGTCTAATAGCAACAACATTTCATAATTCTTAACCAAAGTTCTATGTAAAAAACAATAATATACACAATTTTGACACCCTATTAAATTTAACTGATTTTACATATTTTTTAAGAATATCCTTTTATATGATATTATAATAGCAAAAACACAAACAAACACTTTTATTCCGATTCAAAAATTATTTTATTTTTAGAATTTTTTTTTCCCCTGTTCAAAGTGAAAATATCATTAGAAAAGATTACCCAGTATGCACAGCAGACAGAAACCTAACAGTAACTACATATTATTAGCAAGAAAAAAATTAAAAACTGTTATTAAAAAAAAAAGTAATGATTGCAATTTATATTTATTTAAAATGGAGATGAAAACAAATCTCAGTATGTCATTTGTTTTGGACAAACACCAATCAAAATATGAACAGTTAGTTAATAAACAAATACTATTTTAATACAAAATAAACTCAACTGAATAATAAAAGAAAAAATTCTGGACAACTTTTGATATCATAAATAAACATTTATTTTTAGACTTTATTAAAAAGTATCAAGATTATTGGGGGTACATCTGATGTTACTATGAGCTAAAGATATTTTAGCATTATTTGGTAGTAAAGTAACTGCAAATTTTGATTTTATTCCACTATCAAATGACTCTGCATATAGATGTATTTGTGAAGTGATTGATTCTTTATTTAAAAAGTAGAAGTCAGTATTTTTCGTTGGAATTAAATAAAAGAATGGATGTTCCAAATCTTTATCAATTACATTTTATTCAATTTGAAATAAAAATTATTGGAAAAAAATCCTCTGAAAATGCTTTCTGATAAAACAACTGTCTAATAAAATATTTTGAAAAATATTTTATGATGGACCATAGGAAGAATAGCAATAAAAATAGGTCTGTAACAAGAAAGCATAATAGAATTGTATTAAACAAACAAACAAAAAAATTGTTCTTGAAGTTAAATCCATTCTCTGAGACAGAAATAAATTGTTTTTATTTATTAAAAATGATTGCTAACTTTATTAAATCTATTACCATTTTATGTCCAGAACACTATTGTAGCATACCAAAATTAGATGATCTAAAGGCAAGATTGTAAATCATCTTTTTTTTTAAAATTTCAATAAAAAATGTAAAAGATTTTATTGCAATCCAAAATATAAGTTAATAAACTTCTTTGATTAATTAAGGTTGCCTAAATTAACATACTTATCTGATACAATAATTATAATTCACTTTTACAAAGACCAAATGCATATATTTTACCTAAAAATGAAGTAAATAAAAAATTTAAATAACTGAAACTTATTATAAAACATTAGGACAAAAATATTTAGTTTTGTTGAAAAGAAATAAAATTAAATTTGAAAATAATTATTTTCAATTTGACAAGTACTTGTAATTTACACTTTACAGATGATGTCAGAAATGAAAATTGGATAATGAAAATATCAGCCTGGCTATAATCTGATGGATAATTTCTAAAATAACGTTTTGATTAATTATTAACTAAAACAAAAGTAAGATTTAGAAAAAGTTTTGTAGTGGGCAATTAGATTTTTAATGCCATTTTGCACACATACAACATATTGTGTGAAAAATAAATTTTATTAAATGCTGTATTCTAATATATATATACAAATATAAACATGACTTAATTAACAGGCAGTCAGCAAATGTTAAGATCACAGAATTGTGGGAAGGTTGGCTTTCAAAGTGTTAGTTGACAAAGACTATAAGGATAGTCGAAAGCGCTACTAAGTGGATACAATTTAAAAATATATATGATTACTATATTTATAAATATTCAATTATATAATTATGTGTGTGGCTTCGGAGAAGTACAGACATTAAATTATAATATTATTACATATATACACAAATATATAATTGCAGACAGCCTAATTTATGCTTCAAGTTTTGAAATACATAACTAGATATTATAAACCTAATATTTCTCAAACGTAATTACTTTTCATAAGATTGAATAAGACATTTTATAATTATTTTGTTTAATTTTTTTATTTATTTGTTTATTAATATTTTGTATTATAAACAAATATACTTATAATGCATAAAAAGGCATTATTAATAGAATATTATTGATTTCCCCCTCTTAATAAAAAATATTAAATAGTGTATTAAAATTTTTTTGAATTTGTTTTTTATTGCATATATATATATATATGTGTGTGTCTTTAAAAAAATAGAAAATTCATGCTCTAGCTTGTAATAATTAGGAATATTATATTTTTTAATAGCACACTCTTAAAACTCCTTTAATAACCAATATTATCATCATTAACTAACTCTTTTCCATTTATCAGAATTATTACACAAAGATTTAATTTTGTTCATAACTTTTCATAATTAATATATTTTTTTCCTGCAACATTTAAAAGTAGAGAGCAAACAAAGATTTTATCAAAAATTATTTTCCTAGAAAGATGCAAAAAATATTTTAACAATTAAAAAAGTACATTAAACATATTTATTAGTTATTCTTCTATATCTTTATTACTAAAAAAGATTCTTTTTAAAAATGTTTCTTCTTGAAATTGTTTTCATTAAAAAACTGCTGGATTCAGTTTAACTAAAAATTAATCATTTCTTTCCATAATTCGAAGATATACAAATTAAGATTTAGCTATATTAAAAAGATTAAAATAATTACAACCTCTGCAACCATAAGATGATGACACTTTTTTCATTAGCAATTAAGATTACATTATATTACAATCTTATGAATTTTTAAAATGTCAGCACATTCATACACATATTACTAACATTAAACTGGAATTTGTATCACGTTACTAAAAGTAGCTAGATACCTATTTTCTGACCTCTACTAAATAGCTAGCTGAATTGGCTATAAGACATCAATATAAAAAAAGTTACTCTAAGTCTGCCTATAGTCTTAAAAAAATATTAAGTTTGACCTGCCACAAAATTCCACATCATAGAACATAGCAGGACAAGGCACCAGCTACTATGCCATAGGCTTAAATTAATAAAATATATAAACAATATATGCATGCAATAGCGTTTTTGGTTGTGTAGAAGACATGTGTTTTCTATTCTTTTATGTCATAATGGGAATTGGATTAAAATATTGCTTTTATTATCATTTTAAAGATATTTTACTGATTTAAAATCCAGATGAACAACAAATTGTTTCTATTAAAGTCCAAATTAATTAATCAATTATAATTACTCCACAAAATGCAAAAATATAAATTTTCTTTATTGTCCAATGTTAGCTTATATAATTTTTTTTTTTAAAAAAAAACAACATTAAATAATAAAAATAAACTTTTTGATCTATGAATAAATTAAAACTTTTGTTTACAATTAAACAATTTTCTAAAATACAAATCTAAATTATTAGATCTGATCAATTTTCATAAATATATTTATATATAGGGTACATGAGCACAGACTTTCACATGACCCACCACTCTATCTCATATCACTGATATACTTGAGATTGACTTTAGATCAACATGTGGTGACAAGAATCTCGGCCTCAGGGTGGCCTTTGAGCATTCCATCATCAGATTTTCAATTGGATGGACGGTTGAAGAGTTGGAGTGTGGAGTAGATTGAAACTTGTCCGTTAAAGTATGAAGATTGGCTATCTTAATATATATATATCTGAGCACTTATTGCATATATGTGTCGAGATGATAACCTGGACCAACTGATGATTACTGATTTAGCATGAAATACATATATTGGTGATTATATATCTTTTCGACATATATGTGTTCCAGTGTATCAGTGATATATGAGATAGAGTGGTTGAGTGGTGGGTCATGTGAAAGTCTGTGCTCATATACCCTAAATATTATATATATTGATACAGGTAAATAATAAGCCTGTATTTCAGTTATTATAAATATATTTACTAAAGTAAATTGTTATGGTGTGAATATATAAGAGAATAAAATATTATCTTCAGTAATATTAATAAAAAACTAATTTATACATATTTGCAAAACTTGTCTGTGCAGCTTAAAGAATAGTAGAATGATATATTTAAGAGCTAAAAGGTTATCGGGATTATTTATTCTAAGCTGAGAGAGAAAAAAGAAAGTATGTGTAATCATTGTTGTGCTTAAATTGGCACATTGAGCTTGAACATCATATGATCTGAAAAAATACGATCATCCAATTATTATTATCATCAAAATTAAATTAATAGATGATATAACTATTTATTTTTTAATATATTTATTCCCATATTTATGATCAGCAATGATATATCTCCCTAGTGAATTTATATTTTCCATAAAACTCAAATTACAATTTCTAATGATACAGTTGTTATATAACTATTAGATGCTAACCAAAATACAATAGTTAGACTAACAAGTGTTTCTTCTCTTCAGTCACTCTGTTATTATTATTCCTCTTGTTCTTTGTTACGTTGATAAATACATCACACTTACCTGTTTTTTCTGAGTAGTATCACCCTAATCGCTCCCCATAGTAAATACCTTGAAAAATTTATTGGTTTTTGATAAAGAATCTTTCAACATGTTACTACTTATTTAGGAAATTCTTTATCTAACAATATCTTTTCGGTTTTATATAATATTCGCAACTTGAAAATTAATACTAAATAGCAGCATTCATTTTTCTAATTAAAACAAAGTTTTATTTTTATCGTTACAAATTTTGAATAACAAATTCTTCTTTTTATGATTTAATAAATAAAATGAAAAGAGAAAACAAATTGATTAAATTACTTGAAAGTAGCATTGCAGATAATTGTCTTTCTGCAAGATATTATTTACACTTATTAGTTACAGTTATTCTTTTAGTTGGATTAAAAGTAAGCTTACATTTACAAATTAAGATTATATACGAAATCGTAAAGTACGATTTATCTTAGAGATGACATTTGAAGCGTAAAATAAAGCTTTTTTTTTTTTTTTGTTAACTTTATTTTCACATTCTAGCAATCATTTTATTAGCAGTTGTTATTTTTATTTTTTTCAGTTTATTATTTACTTTTCTTCTCCTATTTTCCATATAAATATATCTTAATTCTCATTATTACTTTGCAAATTGTTCTGGGATGCATAAAAGAAAAAAAATCAATAACAATAAAAGAATTTATAGCTGAATTTAATTTACAATTTCTGAAACAATTTTAATACTTCTAAGAATCATACAGCAAAACCCATTTTTTTTAACAACAACTTTTCCAATAATAGTAACTATTTGAATTCCAGATCACGATAACTAATTAAACTTGACGAAATCAAAGAAAGCGTACAGCTGCAATACCAGCTTTTCAACAAATTTACATGCAAATCATTTCTCCAAAAGATAATTTAGACTACAGAAAGATAGAAATGCTAATTGGAAGATGGTTTAAAGATATAAATCAGAACTTTCACACTAATTTTGTATCATTAAAATATTTAAATTCATATCAGAGTTTTTCCAAATGTTTTGAGATAAAAAATAAAGACTATATGCAAATAAAATAAAAAATTGTTAAAAAAAGGTATCAAAAGCTTAATAATACAAAATTTTTAAAATGTTTGAATTATAATTTTTGATAATAAATTTAATGTATGACATTCTTTAAATAACCTTTCCCCAATTTCTCTCTATATATGTAAAGAGTAAAACAGTCTTTAAATGACCTACTCTATAGCAATGATTTCTCAGTATTTTCCAATAGAGGAAAGAAATATGAAGCAGAATTTACTGAAGTGGATTATAGGGTGGCAAAAGTTTCATAAATTTTGTCTTGATATCTTGCTAAAAATATCTAGATTCATATTTACAAAAAATATAAACTAAATACTGATTCCAAAAAAAAAAAAAAATCACAGAAAAATTAGGGCTTGATCTAGATTTGCTTGAAATAAACCTACCTTTGCCAAGTGCTATAGAAATCGAACATGAGGCACATTATATATGCATAGGAATTGATTTGACATTAAATGCAACATGTTTTTAGAATCTCATTTCAATAACAAAATGCATATTGAATTGAAATATGGTATTACATGCTATATGTATACATATAATAAAAATGATAAGTGAAATAGAGAACTTTTAATCTTTCATGATAGCAATATTCAAAGTATAAACATTGCATAAATAAATAATTTAATCCAATAAATAATATTGTTTTTCCCATACTACAATAATTATTTCTTATAAATACTATTTTCCTTTTCCCTCATATTAATTTAGTTATATGGAACTGTATTTATTAAGTGGTTTATGAAATTATTTGTAGAAGGAAATAAAGATTAAAACTAAATAATACAAGTTCAGTTATTAGCAATAATTCACTCAACTTACCTAATCTAATTAACCCTATCATGTGATGTTCATTAATAATAGATTGTAAGAATTAATAAATACCAAATAAATGGTAGTGCTTATAAAATTCTTATGTTTCTGCCTATTGACCTTTGATATACTTACAATTTCTCTAAAATAGTGTAATGAAATGAATTATTGCTTTTATTGTAGATGTCATGTATAAACTAGAAGAGTAAAAAAAAATGTTAGAGTTAAGGCTATCTATCAGGTTAGAGGATGCACACATATATAAAGAGGCTCATACAAAATTCATATGTAAAATGAAAAAATTAAAATGAAATTAAAGAATATAAATGATATTTACTGCATTAATAATAAAACTTTAACTTGGCTAAATATTTAATATTTAAAGCTAAAAATATCTCAACTTGATGCTCTACTAAATATTCACTCCTTTTGCACTATTTTTTTTATCCATTAATATTTCATACTCTTTTTTCTTTTATAATACCATATTAAATATTTATTTATTTATTTATTTACAGTTTTAACTGTCTAGCAATTTTCTTCAGAGCTAAAATTGACAAATATTTTCTATCATATTTATTTATTTATTATCTAATGAGCTGGTTTTTTTTTTCCAATTATATTTATTCATTATACAAACATATATAAAACACTTTTGATCCATCATTTTTTAAATGATCTGAGATAATAAATGAAATATAAATAACAATATGATTAGAAACTTATTAAAAGTAACAAATAAGAACAATTTACTTATTATTTACTCAAATTTTATATTTAAAACATTCCACATGTGTTAGTTGCAAAACATATGAGCATATATATATATAAACAGTATATATGCATAAAATTTCCTTATATATATATAAACAGTATATATGCATAAAATTTCCTTACATATTTAAAAAAAAATAAGGGTTGAGAACTTCAATTTAAAGAGTAGCTGTTTCAAGAAAGCATTCACAGCTAATACAAAATAATAAAAGGACTATTTTTTAAAAAGATTGGTCTTGAGTATGGGAAATTTCAATTAAAATTGTTAACAATAAAAATCATCAAAATTTGGGAAAATTATAGGATTATTCTGTATATATTTTAAATATTATTTATAAAAATTTAATTCTCAAAATATTAATAAACAAACTAATTATAACCATCATTTTCAAAGGTTATGGATCCATCACAGCATGATATTTAATCCACTGTTCCCAATCCATAGCTTCTCTATTCTATATCATATCATAAAACTTCATTATCTGATCAATTAATTTTACATATAGTCCCTTTCTAGAATTTTTATAATCTCTTGGAATCTGCTTAAATAATTGAGTTATCACCATATTATTCTCTTCTAATGAAATATCTAACCCAGCTCCACTTCAGCCTTTTAATGATAAGTGTTTATTCTTTCACATATATCTCAATAAATCCTTCTTTGCTTCTTCCAATCTACAACATCTCTTCATACTTAATTGTATAATCTGAATTCTCTGTATTGCTCTTCTATTAAGTACAATAATCTTAAGATAAAACACATCTATAAAAATCTTCTATTTCAACCATGTTGACATACTTCTTTTTAATACTGGGCTAGTTCTATCAAAAACACCCCACCCAAGTTTAATTCTACAAATAATTTCATTAAATATGCTTTCATCTACATTAATAATCTGACCAAAATATTTGTAGTTTTAACTTGCTCTAATTTGTAATTATAATTTTTTAAATTTTTTTTTACAAACAAATAAGTAAATTTTACTTTATACCTTTTGTTATTGATCTTTAGTTTATCTTTCATCTGATAATCCTTATGTTTCATGAAGTTTTGAAGCATCATTTGCAAAAACACCATACCATCTGCGAAAATCTAGAAGGCTTGGACAATCTTCATTTTATTTTTATTTCTTTAACTTCTCATTTTAAAGCACAAATACTTCTCATAAAACAATTATAAAGTTTGAAAGATATAGAATCATTCTCTTATACTCAGTTATGGATGTTAATCTTAATATCACCATAATATAATCACTACTGTTGCATTTTGAGAAATATTCTTCAGCATATAACAATAATCTGAACCTATATTTTGATAACAAAAAAGCGTTAATCAATGTGATAAACACTTATAGAGGCAAATTCCTTTTCCTAATCTACAAATTCAAATCATAATGGCAATACATATTCATTAATCCTTCCTATCAATATGACTTACTATGCTAAAACCAAATTTGTTCTTTTAATAAACTTGAATCTAAAATTCACTACACACAAATTGTAATTGTCTTAATAAAGATCTTGTAGAGAACTGATATGAGACTGAATTCATAGTAATTTCCAATATCTTTATCCTTTTTAAAATTCTTCATAAACATTAATGTCACTACTGTATTCTGCCAATCATCTGGTACATCTTTACCATTTAGATATTTAGCACTTAGTATTACTAACATTTTGACAATTTCTTCACCTGTTTCTTTAAGATATCAAATAATAATTCCACTTCTTTGAGCTTTTTATTTCTTTATAGATTTAATTGCATGACAATTCAAATTGTAAAAGCTGCTTGTCTTGTTCTTTATTACTATATAGTAATATTTATACATTCTGTGATGTTATCTCTTTTTTAGTAAGTGACTGCCATTTTTTTCTTATAATTGAAACTACTTTGGTTTTTTATTAAAATGTTTTTTTATATTTCTAAGAATTTTTATTTTCCTCTATAGCTTTCCTTGACAATTCAAAATTATATTTTCTTATATTATTAACTCTTTTTTTTGTACATTTTACTGAATTCTATAAATTCAATTTTTCTTAATGGATCATTTTAAATATATTTTCATATTCCTTTTTTCTTCATATAATGAGTTGTCATCATTGAAAGTTTTCTAGGGATTTGTTACTTTGTTGTTGCAGTTATTAGTAAAATATCAATGGTCTTTTTGTTGATTTCATTAATATTTGAATGATCTTTAAAATCTGTCATATTTTAAATAAATTAGTAAGTTTTAATTTAAATTCACTGGAATATTTCTAAATATCAGAGGTTAGGAATATCAAGTGTTAATATTGTCTTTCTTAACAATTTTTGTCTCCTTGGTTTGGATTAGTAAGTATTTTACATTTCACTAGATAATGACCATTTTCTATGAGGAATGTTTTAAGAATATTACAGTCTTAAAATACATATTCTCTGTTATCTAAAATATAATCTAATTCAGCTGTACCTTCATTTGGGTGCTCTAATATCTACTTACACTTAGGATTTTTCTTAAAGAAGGAATTCATAATGTACAGTTTTTCTGTACATTCTACAAATCTATCTTCTCTCTCATTCCTAATACCAGATTCAAATTTACACACAGCATTTTCATCTTTCAATTGTTTACCAATTCTAGCATTAAAGTATCACACGACAATTTTAAAATGCTGCTTGATCTGATCAAAACGAATTCCTCTACCTCTTTATTATAATAAGAACTTGTTGGGACATAAATATAGGTATTTTTTAAAAATATTTATTATTTTAAATTAAAAAACGTTATCCACACCAAAAAATATTGTGTTGGTCCATGATTCGGGCAATGATAGATTAAAAAATTTCTGTCAATTGCTGATTAAAAAAAAATTAATACAAAAATAATACCAACATGAAAAAATATCATATATTTATACAGTGTTAACTCCAAAACAAAAACAAAAAAAGAAGCAAAAAACGAATGCAAAAAAAAAAAAAGTGTAAATAATGGATTAAGAGTTCAATATATATATATATATATATTGAAACAGATATTACTGTCCTCCTATCTGTTTCACCTTTATGTCTCCATAGACACATCTATGCCGGTTTTAAACACTCTTTAGTACACGTGTATATGTATCCACTCAGTATTATATGCCTTTACACAGCTGTATATATATGTTTACACAGTTGTATGTATATCCACACAGCGATATATTCATTTATACAGTTATATATGTGGTCACAGTTTTATATGCATTCAAACAATTATATGTTTATTGTCACACATACAAGCACCTGTAAATGATAATGATATTAAATTTTGTATAGATATATTGCAGCATTTATATAAATAATAAATTGTATAAGGGTTATTTTGTTTAGAAAATGTGGCTAAATATTCTTTAACAAGTTTGGTTTAAGTAAATTATAAATCACATGCGAAATTCACAGATTGGTAATAAAACTATTTAGAATAATTCCTAGGTGAGATCAGATGGTCCTTAGGTTATTGACATTGTTTTAGAGCTCATTCATTACGATTGTAATGAATTTCTTTTCCCAGATCAAACCAGTAAAAATTTGGCAACAAGATAAAAAAAGAGATTAGAATCAAAAGAGACAGACTGCTGTAAAACTTAGAAGAAGTTTGAATTGTGTTTTAAAATAGATAGTCACTGGCTTTTGATCTAGGGAATATAGATATCGCAGATTTTTATTTAGAATAATTTGCAGGTGGGATCAGATAGTCCCTAGGTTATTGACATTGTTTTAGAGCTCATTCATTACAATTGTAATGAATTTCTTTTCCCAGATCAAACCAGTAAAAATTTGGCAACAAGATAAAAAAAAGAGAGATTAGAATCAAAAGAGACAGACTGCTTTAAAACTTAGAAGAAGTTTGAATTGTGTTTTAAAATAGATAGTCACTGGCTTTTGATCTAGGGAATATAGATATCCAGATTTTTATTTAGAATAATTTGCAGGTGGGATCAGATAGTCCCTAGGTTATTGACATCGTTCTAGAGCTCATTCATTATGATTGTAATGAATTTCTTTTCCCAGATCAAACCAGTAAAAGTTTGGGCAACAAGATAAAAAAAAGATAAGAATCAAAAGAGACCTAAGGCTAAAACTTAGAAGAAGTTTGAATTGTGTTTTAAAATAGATGGTCGCTGGCTTTTGATCTAGGGAATATAAATATTGCAGATTTTTTTTGAAATTCACACTCTTTAGTTTTTTTTTTCTGAAAATTGTTGTGGAGACCAGAATCCAAAATGATCGAGTAAAATAATATATTTACTGGCTCTGAAGCCAGATGGCTACTCTCAATTCCTCTAAACATTACTTTGAATAGACTTTCCAGCAACCTGCATGGAGAATATGAAGAAATTTGACCTATCTGAAAGGCCACTGAAGATTATGATGCTGTCAGACGCCCTATTCCAACCACTATCATTGATATACGCTTCAAGTCCACTCAAGGAGGCAGAGAGAGATGGTAATCATTTTTAAAAAGAAGCTGCGGTATGAACTTTAATCTATAAATTCTTGAAACACTTTAAAAAGAACGTTCTATCTAAATTATAAAAACTCTTTCAATTTTACCCTCTTATAAAAAGAAACTATCCGTCTGTGACTTTATATATAATGTAAAAGGAAAAAAAATCACTTACTTTAATTTTATAAACTGCTGAAATCTTTTATGAATTAAAAGATTTCATATTTTTTTTATACTCATTAAATGTCCGAAATTTATTCTCTTCAATTCCTACAAACTAACGGTCTTGCCAAATTTCAGTAATTTTAATATTTTGTTTAAATGCATTTTGTTATGTTTAATATGTGATAATATGCTCAGATTTCGAAACAATGAAACTAAGTAAGTAATTTATAAAGGAGATAATTGTAATCTTCACTTAGACATTTTAAAAGCCTTGTTTATTTTATTAAATCATTGTTTCGAAATTATAATATTGGTAATAAATGAATGCGCTAACCACTCGTTGTTATCATAGTTATATATATATTGTAAAATCGTATTTTTTTTAAGATTTGCTTAACCGATCTTATATTATAACCTTTGATATTTATTAGTTGGAAGGGGATATATATATTGTCTAGAGATGATGAAGTATATTTGCTAATGTTCGTCTTAAGTCCCATCGAATATACTTTCCCTCCTTAATTAAGAATCTTTATATGCAGATTCAGGATCTTAACTAGATTATTTTTATGTAGTTTAAGCCCATTTTATTAGCATACTTATAATGCTAATTTTAAGAACTGTTTTGAATTAGCTTGACAGATAAAAGCTATCTGTTTTAGGCGCAATTAATTATATGCATACTTATTGCTTTTTATATATATATATATGCGTGCATTGCGGGTGTGTTTTTATATAGTACACTTATATGTGTTACGTTTTGCTGCCTCTGACAAGGGTTCACGGTAACAAACCGCCCCTTTATTTAGTTCGGGTTATGGCTATCTTCATTAGAACTGGGGACGTGAGGACCCAGATTTTTCCATAAAGCCAATCCGACTTCCTGAACTTTATGTTCATATATCAATAGCAGCAAACCGTCGGTCTCAGAGCAAACCGAGCATTTGATGCTGAAACTCTTGAAGAATCACACACTCGCACTGCAAGTTTATTTCTTTAATATTTTATATAGCGCCATAGCGCATATATGTGGACCTAATGGTAACCAGTTCTTTTTCCCATATTAATTAATCATTCAGCTTTAGACTGGAGTTTGAATCTGGGTTATCAGTTTGAATCTGCATGATTCTGAGTTTATTTAGTTGCTCATTTAATTAGTATATATAACAGCCTTTAAAACTGGCTGTACTCATCATCATCTCTACTAAAGTATCAACTTCTAACTTAAGCAAGTCAAGTTCATAAGATGAGCATATTAAATAATTAGGCATGACCTCTATAACTCACACACACATGTATTGTAATATGTTTAAAAGGGAACAGATGTACTTGATAACAGTCCCAACTATTGTAACATGCTTGCCTGTGTTGAATACCTTGTGAAGATTATACAATCCCTGCCATTATGATATTTTGTGTTAGATCATTTGTTATTGTTTTAATAAATCCTTTTAAATATAAACTGTTGTATATCTTTCTTGCTCAGACTCTAGATCAAACCAAACCACAGTATCTTATCCAATCCACAGTATATTATTAAATGTCACAGTTCATTACTCCAATTTCTTAATGAGTTTATATGCTATATGTGTATGTCTAGTATTTAAGATTAATAGAGTGTTGAGTGTTATATATATCACTTATTTAGTAAGGTTAGTAATGACCTTAAGTCTCGTGTTTCTCCCTGTTCTATGTCGGCTCGCAGTTAAATGAGAACTGAGTGTAGCCCCAGGAATGTCACTCATAAGGTGTTAAATTTGGAGTACTGGCAGATGAGTTGGAGTTTGGTCGGATTAGAGGTCTCAACCACCTCACTACGGTCAGCTTTGGTATATTTTGCTTGGGCTCTGAATTTTGTTGCATGAGTGTACAAATCTGACTGTTACAATATATATGGTGTGTAAATATATTTATATATACACATAGAAAATAACTAATAACTATAAAACCATGTTTCAAAGTTGGTTCAGATTTGGAACTTTTTTTAAGTACAAAGTTATTCAAATACAAACTTGAAAGTATATTAGTAATGTGACAAATGTTAAAAAATAGATCTAATGTTATAGCCTAAGAGATATAATTTATTAACAAATATTTCTTAAAAAAATTTTCTTGCTTATAAAACAAAATTTCATTGGTAGATGGGAGAAATTAGAATACTGTACTACAACAAAATTTGCACCAGTTTTTATATATCATAAAAGTAGTGATAAAAATGAAAATGTTTCCAAACTTATTTTTACTAATAAACAATTATACTGCATTAAAAAAAAATTAACCCACAAAAATATTTATTTCAAATTTTGTATATTAAGTAGCAAAAAAATTCATAATAAAAACTGAAGTTTATATGCTTTTTCAAAAACTGGTATAAAAAAACCCAACTCCTTCACAAAAATTCTTTTTTGGTTGATATTTTGAAAATAAACCTTTAATATAGAATTGAAAACTTTTTAATTTTATTACAGAAATGAAAATAAATAAAATAAACTGACATGATTAAAACAATTCACATTTTTTCATAAACAGAGATATGTAAAAAAATGTTAAGACATTAAAATTGACTCAATTTTTTTTATAATGAATTTTTGTGTAGAATCACAAACGTTATAACTCGGGTTATCATACAGAATTGGAAAGAAATATATATTTGGATATCTTAAGAATAAATTAAACTTCTTCATAAAAGAATGTGCTACGGGTATATTGCTTGACCATATTATATTATATCAATTGACTGAAGTAACACTGCAAGGACATCAAAATTGTGACTACATTTTACCAATTTTTTTTTTTTTTTAAATTAATTTTCATAACAAACAATTACAAATTTTTTGCCGTTGGAAATTAGTATATAGAAGCTTGAGAATTTCATGATAGCTTAAGAATAAATTTGACTTCTTTATAAAAATAAATTATGGTTATTAAACTTTGACCATGTGTTTTTCATCTTAATCTTGACAAATGCAGTAAAGTAGCGCAACTTGGCATGAAAAGTTGCTGATATTCTGTAAATGTCATTTGTGATTAAAAGTAAACTTTCACTAAAAAATTATAAATGTTTTGCTTTTGGTCTGCTGCAGAAATTTAGGAATTTCAAGCAGCTTAAAAATAGTTATTTACTTTCTTTATAAAATATTAAACACCAAAGATTGATTTTTGATCTTGGTTAAAGTAAGAGCAAACTGGTTTTAGAAGCTGCTGCTATATTTTTTTCTGTTTCAATTTGGAAATATTTTGTTTATACATTGTATACAGTTGAGAATCAATATGTATTAAACATATTCACATAGCTTTCAGATTTAAATCTGACTGTTTTAATAATTCAACTTTTTTATTAATGAATACGTTATGAAAATTGTTGACTTTCTATATATATATATCTCTGTGACTGACTCAAAAATTGTAATATAGCAGAAGGTTCAGAACATGTAATTCAGATAAATGATAGTATACTTAGATTTATACAATAAATACATTTGTCAAATATAACTCTGAAAAAGATCCAAAGCAGGTGAAACTTGAAGAAATAATAATAGAAAATACTTATTATAAACAAACAAAAAATGTATGTTAATCTATAACTGTTTTTTAATATTCATTCCAGTTGATGGATAGTGTGACCCAGTCGAAATGTTGGTATATTAGTTCAATAAATCATACATTAATGAACCTGAATAACGTGTCATTTATATCTGTAATCCAATGAAAATCTTTTAATCTAAACATTGTGTATATATATATATCATATGGGTAAATACGTTTAGACACTTAGTATGACGTGTAATGGCATACATAAGTATAACGGTATACATATGTCGTTATAATATATTACCAGAGAATTATTAAAAAGCAATATTAAAAAGATAATGCAAAATTAACCTTTAAATGTAATTTCCTTTAACAATTAATCTTCACATTACTGTGATTAAAGTAAGTCACTATGAATCAATAGGTAAATAATAAGAAATAGGACCTGATGTTTAAATAGTAAACTTTATGTTATAAACAAATGTTTTAAGAGTACAATAAAATTCTTAATAAGAGCAAGAGAAAAAATATATACTATAAAAAATTATATGAAAAAAAAAACTTAAAAAAAAAATGACACAAAAATGCTAAAATAGTTAAAGTGAATTCAAAAGTTATAAATTGGGATAAAAAATGAGTATATTTGTGATTGATAGATAAGAGTGAAAAAAAGTATTAAAGTCAGAAAATATTTAAAAGGTTATAATGATGTTCAGCCAATTAGTTCAATAATCCTGTGAGATTTTTTTTTTTCACAAAAGAAAAGGATTTTATATTGATTCAATAAAAGCACGAAGATTTTTTTTTTTGCAATATAACTATTAAATACAGTCTTTTATCCAAACTAACATCATAAAATTTAAGATTGAAAAAGAGAAAGAAAAAAGAGAGCGAATCTTTTTTTTTTTTAAAAAGGAACTTTTTTTTTTTTTAAAAGGATAGAAAAAGGTTACAGTTTTAGCAGTAAACCAAACATCTTTGTATTAAAAAAAGATGCACATTATATTGCTTTTTCACAATCATTTGGGAAACTATCTTAGAAAATAGGTAAAGGTGAAACAGATTTAAACAACATACTACAAGACAAAACCCACTCATTTCAACAATCACCATCTTTTATAGATAAACATGAAAGAAATTATTATCAGGCTTTCCAACTATCAGATGGTGATTATTATTATTTTTAAACAGTTTTACATCAATATTTACTCTCTAGAGAAGAATAGTCACACACCCTTTTATAGACCAGTATTGAGACTAAAAATCAACTACCTAAAAGAAAAATCCTAGCCTATTTCCAATTATTTTCACATTTTATTGAGTTCATATATAAATACCATGTCAAGTGCATAGGGTGAAGATGCACTAATTTCTATGCAAAGTGTAGTACCTATTAAAATACATTTAAATTATATTCATAAAATAAATAATTAAATGACATTATTCCTCAGAAATACATAAGAAGATCAAATACCAGAGACAAGATGCAATCCATGGACTTTGAGCTCCAGAATATTCTACTAAATCATTGCCACATACCTTATTTCATCACAAATGTTTTAAAAACATAATTTTCTTGTTCTTAAATTATGTGATTCTTAAAAACAATTTAAAAAACAGAAAAGTGTCAATTGGCTAGTTATTTTTGCCCAGTTTTGGATAGAGAACTGAGCATAAATAAGTACATAAAAAAAAATTCAATTCAATAGCATATTGAAATGAATATTCTAATCTCTTATTTTAACTGCATTTTCTTATAAATTATTTAAAAATTCAAGCGATAAAAACAAATATAATCTTTTCAAAATCTATATAAAACAAAGTTTTACCTTAAAACCTGTTCAGCGTTATGATCATACGTTGTGATCTTGAATTTTCAAATTTGCAACATCCAATTTCAGTTTAAAATTGCCGGAAATTTATGCAGTCTGCACAAGCATTTTTTACATCTTTATTTCCATCCTTTTTTCTAGTTTCAGAAAATGTAAGTTTCATTTTTTTATGATAAAAATTAAAATTTTTATGAAAATTTTTGTAATTAAGTAAATTGAATTTTTTTGTCTTTCAGTTTTTTCATTTTTACCAGATTGGATTTGCTCTGAAATTTACATCAGAAAAAATGCAAGATTTTACCGATTTTCTTAGTCTGTATAATGAGTGAATGTTATTGGGAGAACTTTTCCACTGGTAAGTATTTAATTTTATATCTTTTTAATTATTATTTGAATTTATATTTGATAAAAAAATATACAAAAAAATTATTAATGAAAGTAATATATTCACTGATCAAAAAATAACTCGTGATTGTGTAAATTTTATATCATGAATTATCTGCATTTTTTTGGCGTGGTAGTGGTTCTTTGCTCCATTTGTGCAGTATATGAATTAGATGATATTTGGAATTCTGATACGAGACATAGACAAACATATTTTGCAAATATTATGAGCTGATTTAGATTTTTTTTCTATAATGCCTTATCTGCATTTTAATAATAAAAATATGCCAAATGCTAAAAGTATAGATTTTGACAGAATATATAAACTTAGGCTGATTATAGACTACTGCAATGTAAATTTCAAAGCTGCATATCAAATGCAAAGAGAGGTGGCAGTTGATGAAGCTATTACTAAATTTATTAGTCATAGTAGCATGAAGAAATATGAGCCCTCAAAACTTATAAAGGTAGGATAAATAATACTACATCGCACTGACACCACTATCTTATGTACCTCAAGTTTAATTCTATAACAAATTTAGTATTTCATTCACTTTTTATTTTGTTTTATTATTTTACTTTGTATGTAGTGACTATTTTTAATAAATTACAAACTTTATTGAAGTTCTTTATAATATCCAAAGTCTACTAATTATTGATCAATATTAACTACTTGTTATTAGAGATGACATATTCATTGTTTCAAACCCCTGTTTGGAAAAACATTTTGAAGAGCTACTAGGGAAAATGAAAGGTACTAATTTCTTTATTTTATGAAGTGTTCAAGTGATGGATTACCTTAGGTAAGTGTTATTATATATCAATTTATTAGAAATTAGTGATGAATGCAACTAATCTATTAACAAAAGTGTAATTTTAAAATGTATGTATGAAAATTTAGAATTTATGAAATAATATAAAAATAATTATTAGAAATATTAAAATTTTATTCTTTTTTTTATTACTTTGAATAACAATAGCTATATTTTTTTCATCTTAATTACATTTTTTGGTGTTTTATGTTTCAAACAATATATATATTATGTCACTTTTAAATGAAACAAACATAAGTTATGATAAAATTTGGGGTTTAACATAATTTTTTAAATATTCAATATGCCTTATTCACCAGCGAAATGGTTAAAACAATGATGAAATGAAATACATAAGGTACAATTAAAATATAACTGAAGTCATTTAGTTAATATCAGATGTTACTACAAGCAAGCACACTTGGATTCATAACTTAAGCTTCTGGTTAAAACCTGTAGATTTTTTTTTATATTCTTGAGGTTACAGCCTTAGTAAATATTACTTTGAATATGATAAAAGACAAGTAGCTGTTAAATGTAAGAGGACAAATAAAATGCTTATCATTGATAAAAACCAATAGCAAGAAACTTGTATAAAAATTTGGAAAGGACTACCAGATGGTGTCCACAGGTTAATTAAAACTTAAAATAGATGACTCTGTAGTAGAATGAATAGAATCAATTACAGTTTCTAACATAAATATTTTCTTAGCATGAAAAGATTATCGTTTATTTCTTCTAAAGTTCTTAGTTTCATTGCAAATCATATAAATTTAGTTTATTTTTTGAATTTTCTTTAAAACAAACTTTTTTTTTTACAGTTTTCATTAAGAGCTAATGTTTGTTTACATTTGATTTTTTATATAAAAAATAAATAAAATGGGAAAAAAAACCCCATGGCTTCTCATACATCATTCATTCATTTCATTTATGAGATTTCGATGAAATATTACACCCAATTAGTTATATATGCAAGAGCTTTGCCACATCATAAAGAGAGAAAAAAGATAATTGAGAATCTTTGTACAAAAAGTTATTTGTGAATCAGCATTAACAAGATAGAACACAACAAAAATAGAACACTATTTAGTTTATGTATAAAGATTCAGACCTTGAAAAAAATCAAATGATTTTTCACAATTATTTTTGAGGATTTATTAGTTTTACATGATATACTATAGTGATATCAACACAACCAACTACATAACAATTATAAAATGCTATGACAAAAATACTAATATAAGAATATTTAAAATTTTTCAAATAGTCTACATTTGAAACATTATGTAAAATAATAGGATTATTTAATAGACTTTGTTTTTTTTAAAAAATATGTTTAAAACACTACCAAGTAAAATATACTGGTAACATTATTTTAGGGTATATCTTAAATCATTACATCTTCTATGTAAATCATAATTTTCATGCTATATTATTTTTATTGATAACAATTTATTATCACTTATGTATATATATGGATATGTATAAATAAACGTAAATACAATGTAGCTTAAATAATATATATATATGTTTATGTGATATAAAAAATATTCTTTTTAGGTGAAGTCAAAAATTACTTGGCACTGACTATATGTCAAACAACTCTGTTATTAAAATTAAACACTCCCTATCTCAAACTTTCTTACATGAAACAATAAATCCATCTACACATTCCATCCATTACCCCTTCAATCTAAAATCATCAAATCATTCTGACAGCACTAAAGGATTTTTTTATATTTATTTCCTATTTTAAAAAAGCTATTTTGTGAATTGTCAAATTTCTCTTCTTGTTATAAAAACTTACAAAAAAAAATATACCTTTATTTATTTAAATTAGATCTTTAAAATGTCATTTACTAAAGGTCATTACGAAATAAGAAATTAACATAATAGATTATATAATTGTTTATAATTACGACCTGCTGATCAATTTTGTTGCTTACGGCAAACCTTAACAATGAACAACTTAAAATTATTGAAAAGGCTTATTATGAACAAAGTAATGAATATATGAAAAAATGTATTAAATAAAACTAAATATACTCATAATATAATATTTCGTTTTAATGCCTATTTCAGTTTGGTATAGGATATTGTTGTCTCCTTTTCTTATGGGATTAACCCTGACTATAATATAATATATATTTAAATTGAATTAAATGCTAAGAAATTTTAAAATGTGTCCTCTAACGAATATTACATTTGCAAGTAAATACCTTAAGATAAAAATATATACAAAATACAGTATTTAGAATCAATAATTTGTAATACATTGTACAGGCTTAAACCTGCATTATATATGTAATATATGCGGGATTCGAACCCAGACTTGCCCATCCCTCGCATATGTATGTATAAATGGATTATTCTCCTGTACATGGGGGTCAGAATGACTAAAACGTCAACATGGGTAGGCTGACAACCTTGGCATTAACATGGGTTTTGAATGTTCCATCATCAGATTTTCAATAAAATGGAAGGCTGAAGAGTTGTGGGTTGGAGTAGTTTGAAGCCTGTCCATTAAAGTATGAGGATTGGCTATCTTAATATAAAGCTGAGCACTGATTGTATATATGTATGGGAGATGGTAATCTGGACCAATTGATGACTGTTGGTTTAGCACGAAATACTTATATTGGTGATTATTTATCTTTTCAACACGTGTGTGATCAGGTGGGTCAACAATATAAGATGGCACTGAGAGTAGTGGGTCGTGTGAAAGTCTGAGTTCAAATACCGCAATCAAGAATTTGGTATATTTAATATTTTATTTTATTATTATTAAAAAAAAATTGGTTATCTAATTTACACCACATTTATTTTTTCTGAGATTGTAAAGTGAAAAATGCTAGATAACTTTGCTGCGTCAAACTGTGGCCTAATTTTTTTTTTATGGAGTTATGAAAGATCTTGTACCCTTTTTAAAACCCAATATCACATTTTCGTCGTTATAAATTTTCTGGAAGGACAGTTTTAAGATAAATCTTATGGAAAATATTAAAAAAACGTAAATCAAGAAAATACTTCAAAAACAAAATTATATAATAACTTTTCTAAGTACAATTTTGTATATACAGTAGTTTAATTTCTTTTTTAATAAAAATATTTATTGATTTTTTTTTCATATTCTACGATTTTTGTATATTAAAATGACCAAAACATTAAATTATTTATTGAAAAATAAACGAGATATCTGAAGACAATGTTATACTTTTATTCTGCCTGAAAAAGTGAAAGAATTAAAAGCCTGCTTAGCAGTTGGGAATCTCGTAGGCCCTATATGTCTTTAAAATGTAACCAATGATGGATGAATAATAAATTATTGTTTCTATTATTGCTGTTAAAAACTTAAATGTTGCCATTAACATTTATAAAAAAAAAATCTTTTTAATATAATTCAATTATGTATAAACACCAAAAGAACATTTTTTATTTTATTTTAATGCATTAATATAAGAAATGTTAAAGTCTTTCTTTCTGTTTTGCCATTAAAAGTTAATAGATTAAAAACAGTCAGGAATAATAAATGGTATAATTTAAAATAAATATTCTTTACGCCTTTCAGCACCATTAAAAAAAAAAAAATCAGATTGAGAAAGTATACTAACGTGTTTTTTTATTTATTATTTTTAGAATGTAAGATTTAAAAAAAGGAAAGTACTATATATGAATACCCTTTCTTTAAATCTTCATACCTATATATGAATGATGTATAGATATTTATACAACGTGAAACATAATAAATCAATGTCTACAAGTTCCCTCAGAAAACATCAATCTGTCTAAAAACAAAACCGTTTTTTAAAAAAATATACTAGTTAAAATTTGCTCATATAAATATATTTTTTATACTGAATTAAGTCAAAAGCCATTTTCTTTATATAAAAATGAAATGTGTGGTAAGCAAACGAAGAAAGTGGCACATTAAAAACATTTACTTTCAGGTTTTTAGCACACTATCCTTTATTTAAAAGATTTTTTTTTTATCTCGTCTTTTTTTTTCTTTCACTAAAGCAATTTGTGTTGACAAGTTTTAAAAATAACAGTCAGCACTAGTTGATAGAAGAAAGCAAAAAAAAAAAAACAAACTTTGCACATTAGCAGCATGAGCTGACATTCAAATGTCAAACTCTTTTTAGCTCAAACCTGCCCTCTATTTTTTCTAAAAAAAATCTGGGTCTTATTTAAATTCATTTCAGAAAATTGGAAAAAAAAATTATGCATTTCAGTATCACTTCATTGCAAAATTCTTTTAAAAAATAAGTTGCCACATTTTTTAAAATTGTAATTAGGACAATTTTTGGTTGATAATATTTTCTATCTTAGCAAATAGTTGTTGCTCTTGTTTTTAAATTAAACAAAGACTAATAATTTAATTTAAAGTAAATGTGTTAAAAAAAGATTTGTAGAACGGATTAATATTTTAAGTATTTAGAAAGTTGATTAAGTGATAATAAAATAAATTATACATACAGTCGTTACGAAGGTCAAGTGACATTCAAACATCAAATTGATAAATTGACCTCACCGATTTCATTCAATTAATCAATCAGATTTTTTTTTATTACTTTCTTTATGTGGGATCTAATCCTAAAATATTTAGCTCTCAAATTTATTATTCTCACTGATGATCGAATGCTGTCTTAGAGTAGTAAGCTCTGAAAGTCAAGGTTCACAGATCATAGCTGTCCAATGCCTGAAAATCTCTTATAAACTCTCAAGCAATATACCATTTGTTTATTATTTTTAGTCCAGCTTAATTTAGTGCAATAGAGTGGCAGGTCCTAGAGTTCAAGACTCATAGATCACAGTTCAATCTTGGATATTTCTGTTTAAACTTCATCCAAATTTGTGAATAAAAACCATTCAATAAATCAAAAACTACTGCTAATAAGCACAGAGCGTGATGACATTTAAAAAAGAAAAAACCCGAATAACTGCAATAGTCAACAGATTTTTAATAGTAGAATATATGTAAAGTTTTTGTCTGAATAAAATACCAAGGCAAAAAAATCCTTTAACCAAGCAATCATACTAAATCAATCACAGTAATTTGCCACCACTAGCTACCAGCTTAACACAATTTATTTTAGTATCTCAATTTTAGAACTGCATCATAAACTTTAATGAACGAATCTAACATAAAATAAATTATTTTAGAAATCATTACATTTAAAATTAGAAAAAAAAAACTGTATTTTTTTTTTTATGAGCAGAAATTTGTACAGAAAAAAATATAAGAATATTAATGTGTGTGTGTGTGTGTGAGGGGAGAAAGATGAGTGTTTGAAATGGTAACACAAAAACTGTCAATAACAATTGTATTATAAAATGACAATGTTGAGTTTATTCATTAATCTGTATTCCACTTTTATTACCAATTATTAAAATATTCTGTTTTATGTTTAACTCTGTGATAGAGTAGTGGATTGAGAACTAAAAATTCTTAGCCAAGCAACATAAATTTAAAAAATAAAAGCTCGGAATCATTTAATTAAATTGATATGTACCTGAATAATACATGGCCTTCTAAGCAACAAATCATTTTATTATTAAAACATTCGTAATATATTGATGTAAATAATAAATACTAAGCTGGATACTTTGCAAAGCTGTAGCAAGCATCACAATGATTACTGTTTTTAGTATACTGTCTGCAATACATGGGCTAATGTGTTTTTTTTTTAAATCAGTAAAATTTTGAATTATGAAGAATGGCAGACATTTTGCCTTTTTTTTTGATTCTTATAAAATTTTATCATTGACAAACTATAACTATTTTTTTCAAAATATCAAATAAATATTTTATTTTTAAATTGATTATCAAAAAAAAAAAAGTTAATTAACCTTATATATTTCCATAATATTCATGCAATTTTGTTTGGTGTTCGATAATGATGATAATAATAAACATATGATTGGATGTATCAATTCCAAACATAACCATCTTTTAGTATGCTTTTAATAAAACAATTTTTTTTTATTCCACACCAGCCCAAACTTATCCTTTTTACTGGCATACTTTGATGAGATTTCAACACTCATTTACTTAATTTTATGTTTTTCTATTTAGATAAATAAATTGAATTAACATTCATTATCTCATTTCAAACTGTTATTTCTTGGAGTCTGTTTTATACAACTAAAAATTAGTATACTAAAATACTTTATTTTACTTATATATTTTATCTACTGCAAAAACTTTTCAGTGCATCTCTGAATTGCTTGCTTTCATTTTCCTTTATAAGACTTGTTTTTCAAAAAATATTTTTCAAAAACAGAATAATTTATTAATATTTAAAATAAATGAATCTAGGATTACTCTTATTGTAAGATTATTTACTTATTTTTAACTTTCAGCTAAGAGTTTTTTTTTTTTTTAGTGTTATTACTAGAAAATTCACTTTTTTTTCAACAGAGTTATTTTAACTCAGTGTGAAAACAAGGAAAAAAAAAACTACATTTTTTTCCAAAGTGGGCATCTTTTTAGCAATTTACTATTAACAGCTAAAACAATCTTTAAAGGGCATCAGATTTTCAGCCAAACTAAGAATCTGATTTGGAATATATAAAAATCTAAAGCATTCTCTCAAATATTCCACACGTTTGTAAAACTTATAGAGCTTTGAATATGAGACAACTTCTCTTTTTGACCAGACTTAAACCTAATATGGCATTTTGATGGTGTCTTACAACATTATTATCCAGGAATGCAGCACAACTCATTTATAAAGATGAATAATGTTACAGATATTACTTGCTTAAGTATGTTTAAAAAACCTAATCAGCATTATTATTTGTTTCCATAACAATGCTTTTTAGGAATGTATCATCAAAAATTAAATCAAAGTATTTCAATACTTTAACAAACTCTGTATATTGACAATAATCCTTGAACTTTTAGTGAAGAAGAAAAGTAATAATAATGGAATATTTTGATTATCTACTGGGTACATAACTCCCTCCCCTCTTTTTCTCCATCATCATTACCAAAATAGATGGATTTATATTTCAAACATCATTCCAGGTATGCACTCATCAATGATTGATGTTACTATAAATGCCATTTTATTTAACAAAAAAAAAAATGTCTGTATAATTTAACATTTGTAAAGCAGAAAATCTAAAATCTTTCATTATATAAATTACAAATTCTAATTATATACATAACAAAAAACTACATAATATATATAATATTGAAAATATGCATAAAAATATAATACCTAAACTAATATATTTATATAACAAATGATTAAAAAGTATTGTCACTATGATCTAAAGTATATAAAACAAACAAAAAAAATTAGGTTCACAGCATTATAACAAAAATCCTAATTGTATGTATGAAATATATTTATCAAAAAACTTTATGAAATATACATATTTAAAAATATTTTAATATTTAAAAATGTAGAATGTAAACTGAAGAGACTAAGCTGATGAAATCATTAAACATATAAAAAAATGTAATTTGGAAAATCTTTACAATAATACGAAATATTATAGAATCAAATACTAAAACATTAAATGTATGAAAAATATAGACAAAAGAAAAACCTAAATTGAAAATCTTTACGAAAAATATAAAATTTTATCCTTGTAAATGTTTATAAAAATATTAAAAAAAAAAAATTACTTTTTTATAAAAAAAAAAATTAAATTTTATTGTTTATTATTTGAGAGAGAAAAAAAATTTTAATAATTTTTTAAGACAATGGCTCTCAACATTCTTAATTCCGTGACCCTTTAATACAGTTCCTTATGTTGTGGTAATCCCTAACCTTAAAATTATTTTTGTTGTTACTTTATAACTGTGTTTTCCAATGGTCTTAGATGACCACTGTAAAAGGATTGTTCAATCCTGAAAGAGGTCATGACCCAAAGGTTGAAAAAAAATTTATGTTTGAACTCCTTACAAAAGCTGGAAATCAAGAATTTTCGGTGATTTTAATACCTCTATTAAAAAAATATGAGAACTAACAATTTTTCTTTAATATGCAAAATATATTTATGATAAAAAGCAGAAAGATAAACCTTTCCTATTCTAATAATGTGCCCCGTTTTTTTTATTTATCATGTTTATATATATTTAAATTAAAATAAGATGGAATGAAATAAAAAAAATATTTCTGTACTATAATTTTCATTCCATGTTATTTGTTTTACATTTTTTTTTTTTATAATAGTGGTGAATAAAAAAAAAATGGGGCACATTATTAGTATAAATTATACTACAGAAATATTATTAATTATCATATAGTGAAAATTACACTACAGAAAAATTCTTTATGTGGATAATCTCTAGTTTAATGAATGACTAATAAAATTAAAAAAAACAAACAATATTTTAAATTCTGAATATATATATCTTGGATTTCAAGAAGATTAAAAAGTATTATCATTAGTCTTCATAAAAAATTATCTTATTTAGATCTCAAATAATGAAAATATTATTTTGCTTTAGAAAAAATCTTTTACTATCCTATCAAATGAAATATAAATAGTATGATATCTGGAAAAAGGTTATTTCAAACTCTTTAGCAATTTTTTTTTTAAAAAAAGGATAACAATATTTGTTTAAAAGCTGGACATGCTTTTGCATTATCCAATGATTAAAACAGTAATTATATTGTACTGCTAGCAAATATATATGTAAAAAAAACACATTTTCTGCGACATATATGTTATCATTTAAAAATAAATGATCAAAATTTATTTAAGGAAAAAAAAAGGGGGAAAAGTACGAAAATATGTAAGAATTAGATGTTAAAACGCAAACTTGCAAAACCAAAAGTATTGCAAAATTTTTCTTGTTTTTTAAAATAAAAGGAAGTTTTAGTATTAAAGAGCAGGTAGGGGGAAATCTAAAGTAGAATTTAAAAATATTTAAAACTTGTTTTTCACTCTTTTTAAACAATAAATAAGTAAATATAGAAAGTTAAATGAAATTTTGTTTGTAAAAAAAAAACTTTCGCAAATGTATTTCTATCTGATAATAAAGTTGAAATCAATAATGGTAATAACTACAAACTATAAACTATCTTATCAACAAAATACATTAATCTAAGCAAAAGATTAGATTAACATTGAATGTAAAAATCAGTTAGATTAACAAAAAGTAAAAATTAATTGAAAACAAAACATTCAAGTTATGATCACAATTGAAAATAATAATAAGAAATTAAAACAATAAAAGAAGGCTACTGTATATTGTCTTTCATTCCGGCCTTCATTGTATGATCAAATTCAGTCCAGTCTTCACTTTGGGCATTATATTATTCATTGCTCCAGAGATCCAGAAATTCAAGGAAAGATATAGCCATTCAGTACTGCTGTGGAAAATATCATTGCAGAAGCCACAGATCTAGGAAAAAGAATGCAAACAAGCCCTAAAACTATCGATGGAGACCAAGAAGCTAATCGGTTGGAAACTGACAATCATGAAAACCTAGGTAAAGATACTTTTAAATATATTCTGATCACAGTCTGGACTCATTATTTTAAATGAACTTTAATTAAAGGACTATTAATACAGCCTAAAGTTATTTATATTTTTGTTATGCCAAATTTATTATTGTTATAGTGTGTTAAATATATGTTTGCGTAAATAAATATTAATGTTTACTTTGTTATTTTGCCTATTTTCATTTTCTCTCTTGTCACTGCATCACCAGTAAATTAGCATAGAGTTATTTTTTTATGTGTTAAATACATGTGCTGGACCATGAGACAGAGTATGACTAGTCATGGGATATTTCAAGCACTGAATTATGTGCATGTCATCCAAAGCATGCTGACTATAGCAGTGGTTGGCTGTCACCTGAGGTTGATTCTCAAAACAAATAAAATGCTTTGGATGGGAGGGGTTTGAATCCAGCAGATGAGGTGAGCCACAGTCTACAAATGTGATCGTGTTATGCTTTGCATAACTCTATCTGACTGTGGGTATGGTTGATAGCTCTGCTATCAAGGGTATTCTCCTCTCTGCTTGAAGGACTGGTCTGTTCATGTGTTCAAAGATAAGTGAATAATTCTATAATGAAATGAAGATGTAATAAAGTCTCCTTTTGCGGACCCGGTTCAATATATATGCAATTTCAAATATAACCAAACTCACCAATTACTACACTGACGAATCATTATCAACATCATTTTTGACTATTACTGATTCATTGTATGATCAACATCTCTCCAAGATTAATCTAATTTGTCTGATTTTTAGTCTCTCTTCTCCACATCACCCAACTCATTTACTTATTTCATTCATTCTTCAAACATGTGGGTTCTTTCTAGCTCTTTTACAATCTCTTGGAATCCAGTTTAGATTTCAAATGTCCATCTATTTCTTCTAGCAAAAGGCCCAACCCAACTCCATTTCAATCTCTTAAATTTTTTTCAATGATGTCAGTAACACCTGTTTGTTCTCTTACCCATGTATTTTGTTTTCAATCTCTTCCTGTTACTCCTACATGCATATCTCCATACTTCTTTGCAAAATCTGAAATCTCTGTATAGCTCTTCTGTTAATTGTCCAAGTTTCAGATCCATAAGTAAAAACTGGTAAAACACATTTATTAAAAAATCTTTTTCAAACACATAGGCATATTTCTTTTTAATATTAAATTATTTTTATCAAAAGCACTCCAACAAAGTATAATTCTATGATTAATTTCATTCATTATGTTTCCATTTGTAATAATAATCTGATGAAGATATTTGTAGTTAACTTCTTCTAACTTATCATTATCAATCTTTATCTTCTTTTGAGAAAATCCATTAAACATTAATTATCGTTAGACCTACTTTCATCTAATATCTTTTGCAACATTTCCTGAAGCTCTGAAGCATTATTCGAAAAACAATTGCATCATCTGCAATATCTAGATGATCTAAATAATCTCATTTACTTTTACTCCCTTAACTTCCCATTTTAAAATACTTCTTGCAAAACTGCTATAAAATTTTTGGAGACATTGAGTCACACTGTCTTATGCCCTTTTCAATGTTAATCTCCCTAGTATTATTACATAATCTTATCATTGCTATTGCATTTTTATAAACATTCTTCACAATATGACAATATTCTGGATCAATGCCTTGATGATCCAATGCTTTAATCACTGAAGAAATGTAAATCAAATGCCTTTTCATAATCAACAAATCCAAAACAAAATGGCAACTCATATTCATTGGTTCTCTCAATACTTAAATATGATCCGTTGTATTAAAACCACTTTTTAATACAGCTTATTCTTTTGGTTGATTAAAATCCAAAATTTGCTGTAGATGAGTTGTAATTATCTTGGTAAAAATTTTGTATAGAATCAATAAGATTGATAGATCTGTAATTTCTACTATCCGCTTTATCACCTTTTTAAAATATTAATCTTAATACAACACTTTACCAATCAACTGGCACATGATTTTTATTTAGATGTTTGGTATATAACTTTTCCAACAATTTTTCTATTTCATCAATCGCGTCCTGTAATTTCATAATTACCTGGACAATTTCTCTTCTTTATAGATTTAATTGCATGCCTCGCTTTTTCATTTAAAATCCCGGGCAATTCAGAATATATATTAGTTTTAGGAGATACTTTTTCTTGTTCTTTATTGCAATATAATTCTTGATAAAACAATTCTACACATTTCATGATGTTATCTCTCTTTTTAATAATAGATCTTATTTTTCTTATTCCAGAAATATTTACACTTTTGAGACTTTTATTCACCTCTATAGCTTTCCTTGTTAATTCACAATTATATTTTCTCATATCATTTTTTATTGACTCTTTTTCATACTGTTTACAAAATTCTAGACATTCAATCTTTCTTAATGCATCATTTATATACATTTCTATATATCTTCTTTTTTTCATAAACTATCTTGTCTCAATAGGAATTTTATTGGTCAATTGCTACTTTTTTGTACCAATTATTAGTTATCTTCCTATTGATTTTGTTCAAATCTGATACTTGAAAATGATTTGCAAGTTCTAATTTAAATTCATTGGAATGTGAATACTGTTTTTCTTAATTTTTGTCTCTCTACTTTTGCATTAATATGTATATGACATATTATTAATTGATAATTATTTCCTGTGTGGAATTTATTAAGAACATTACAATTTTGAAATACATATTTTCTGTTAGTCAAAATATTATCCAATTTTCTTATATCATCACTTGGATGATTCCTTATCCATTACCATTTAGCATTTTTCTAAAAATAATAATAATCCTAATATAAAGTTTTTCATTTTCTGCAAACTCCATAAATCTATGCCTTTTCTTATTTCTATTACCATAACCAAATTTATTCCAAGTACTATTTTCAACCGATCCAATTCTAGCATCAAAGTCTCCCATGACAATTTTTAAAATGTTATTTGGTTTGATCAAAAGCCTTTTATATATCTATATAAAAATCCTCTACTTTTTCATCACAACAACAACTTGTTGAGGTATAAATCAGAATTAATGCATTTGGTTACTACCATTAAGTTGACTACACCATAAATCTCCACAATGTTGTTCTTCCAGTTTTTATTTATAATGAATCCTATTCCACTTGTGCTTCCAATACTTTTACAAATTTTTGTCAATCAGAAAATCATGACATCTTTTAATATCTGTGCTAAGAGCAGTAATGACCTTCTGTTTATGCAACACTCGCGTATATGTTCAATGATGGTAATTTCCAAACAACATTCTGACTTTTGGATCTCTTTAATAAAAAAGAGCATATGATTAAAATATAAGAACACTTTCTTAGATGTGTAACATGTTTTGCCAAAAGATCAAGAGTGCATACAGTTAGCATAATTAAAATCTCTAAAATATATAATTGTTGGCTAAATTTCAAATACGTAACAATACAAATAAGTTGACTTAAATGCAAAATTTTATGATATTTGAATCTCATTATCAGTTTTGGATGCTACAAAAAAATACTAATATAGTTATTGTGTATGTGCTTGCGCAGTCTCTGATTTGAATAACTCTATTATTTACTGAAAATAGATTAATTACTCAGATTTATAATAGGTGGTTCAGAAAAAGAACAAATATAATGAATGATTGCTATTAATGCACAGATTACTATTATATTTGATGGTCATAGCTACTAAATTCTATATGTAAGCACACATTATGATTTAAAAAAAAAAAAAACATATTCAGTGCTCAATTAAAATTCTATTGTAATGCAAAATTAATATATTTTATTAAGAATATTTTAAAAATTATTTATTAAAAGTAAAGTATTTAATTTATAATTACGGTTCACAATATTCTAAATGTTTATAAAACTGCAGTCTTTTTGATTCCAATCAAAACTAAAAATCAATAAGAAACGATTAAGTTAAGAGCATGACATGTTTATTCAATCTAATGATGAGATGGAAACACTTTAATTTCCATTCTAATTTTTAAAATGAACTTTCCATTACATTTTTTTATAATAATAATAAAAAAAATAAATTAAAAAAAATCGATAAACAAAGAGTCATTATTATTAAAAATCTATTTAAAAATTTAATTTCAATTTAGAAATAAACTATATAATAAAATTAATTGTTGATTCACGAAAGAATTTAGTAAAACAGACAATTATAGCAAACACAATCAATACGACTAAAATACTGCAAAATTCAACTTATATATCCTTGAATCTATTTATATCATTAAAAAAAAAATGTTTATAAATAATGTTATCTTGAAAGATAAATGTGTATTTGAGTACTAAAAATTCGGCAAGATATTATTCCTGTAAAAAAAAAAAACATCCAAATTTCTCTGACATTTGAATAAAATAATATCAAAAATCAACAATAACATTCATATAACTAATATCTGTCTCCTCACCCCTCAAATATTGTAATGGTTAGTATACCCACTCAATACTTCCAAGATTCGAGATTGGACAAGGTGAAACTGAGATTTTTTTCAAATTATAAATAAGTTTCGATTTTTTTTTTTCATTTATACATCTAGTTATTGGTTGGTAAATGGATATCTACCAATTATTTATTAGCTTATAAAGATCAAATAAAATTTTAGATCTTTATTACTGATTGGGTGTGTGTGTTAAACTCTAAGAGTTTTGATCCCATGATTTACTATTATCTTTTTACCTCTCATTTATCTCTGCCTATCTCTTTATATATAGGGAGAAACAGGTGGGTAGATATAGTTATTCTTAACTACAGAGTAAAACAAGGATGGGAAATTCATATTGAGTAGTGATGCTTTTAATTATATGGGGACTATTGGAGAAGCCTTAGCACAGAAATTGATTATTTAAAAGCTGTTATAAATTTTGCTTAAATATATATATGATGTACCGACGAATTTTTACTTATATTTAAAACACACAAATTTAAAATAAGTGTTAAAAGAAACATGACAGCTTCAATTTTTTCATTTTATTTTGATAAACATTTTAGTTTTTTTAATTTGGCTTAGCGTTAGTTTATGCACGCTTTTTGTTTATTATTTCTCTTATAGATAGTAAACAATATTGTACTCAAAGGGGGAGTGATGATGCGCACATAAGATAAATTTCATTTCGAAAACTGAAAGTACTTAAGAATAAAAATAAGATGAGATCACAACAAACATTAATCTATAGTCTGCCATTACTAAGATTGTGTGATTGGAAGAATAATAAAAAAATATATCTGCTAGCATAAAACCAAACATTTATTCACACACAGAAAAAGTCAATGCATCGAATAAATACGGTATTTCAGGCATTTTATGTATTCATTTGTCTAAAGTAATTTTTATATACAATATATGATAGTCGAACATGTTATATAATTAAAAAAGTGTGTACATTATTTATTCATTGATAAATAATTCATTTTATAGATGAATATTAATACATATAATAACTTCAACACATGTTAATGCATACTTATATATAAAAAAATGCCATTATATATTATGAGGAGTGATAATTTAATTCCCGGAATGCACCTTTATAAAATATACATATGGAAGTGTACACCAATAACAATTGTCGTTTTCAAAGTCCCCCCCCCCCCGAGTACCTATATACTGATTTAAATGGCATTCCCACTTCTGGAAGCACATCCAAAATTCATTTTCTGGAATACAGTTGAGCAGCTGTATCACATTCTGTTGGACATTAGTTATAAGAGAAAATCTTCATCATTTCAGCACAGTTTTTAATTTTTGAAATAACCAAATATCACAGAAAGCTAAGTTAGGAGAATAGGCAGGATGATTTAGTTGTGCAATTGATTTTTTTGGTGTACTGTCTTGATAAATGGTCCACTTGTCAGGCCACAATTTAGGTATTTTTCTTCAAACAGAATCCAGTAATCTCTTAAGTATTTTAAAATATATTGTTGGTTGATGGTTTATCCCTGTTCAATAAATTCTTGGTAGGCTATTCCCTTATAATCAAAGAAACACACCAGCATGGTCTTAAATTGTGAGTGTGATATGCTTGCCTTTTTAGGGTGTCTGGAGATTTCCATGGCATGCTCTGTAATTTTGTTTCAGGATCATAATGGAAGCACCAAGTTTCATTATCCATAATAATTCTTGGAAACAGATATGTATTTAAAGAAAGATCAGTTGCAACATCAAACCAACATTGTTTCTGCTCATTTGTCAAGATCCTAGGCATAAACATCACAAAAATCTTTCTCATGCCCAATTTTTAAATTTAAAATTAGCCTAATGTTTCTTGAATAATCTGCAATTTTTTAGCTTACAACACTTAATCTTCCATCAGACCATATTGCATCTCCCATTTTGTTAATACTAATATCAGTCTTTGTTGTTTTTGGCCATCCAGTTCTGTAATCATCCATCACACCTTCATGTCCATCTGTGAACCTCTTATGCCACTAAAACTATCAATTTCTTCATAGTATCTTCACCATATAAACTTGAAACAGTTGTAATGTTTTAATAGCACATTGAACAATTTTCACACAAAATTTGATATTAATACATTGCTTAAAATTTCGATCACCCATTTTTGCTTCAAAGCAGACATACGGATATTTATTATCTTTTCAATAGTTAACTAACACCTATCTCTGTGAGCTTAAAATTTATACACATGTTAGTTTAAACATGTTTAAACATAAATACTCGCATGATTTCAATACAATTAGGTCATGGGTGACCCCAACCAGTCATTCCAGGAATTAAATTGCCACATTTCATAAATTGCAGCTTTCACCTTCATGGGTCTCATGCTGAAGTCTGATATATATATTAAACTACACAAAAATAATATGAATTAATTCCTAGGTCAATTTCGTGCAAATTTTGGAGGTAGAGGGAACAAATTGAATCAGCAAAGAATTATAAACAGATAAATTGTTTTAAGAAAAGTCATCATAATTTTAATACAATTTTTGATGTGTTTTACTTTCACTACTTTTGGATTGTTACAGAAGATGAAACAGTTTATAATTTATGGTGCAATGACTTTAAAGGGTGATTAACCCATTAAAAAAAGCTTTACTGGAATTGAATAAGAGTACCCTTTGAGAAAAAAAAATACAGACAAAGTTAAACAAACATTTAATTCATTAACTTCTGCTAAATTTGCTGTAGAAGTTTTTAAGTCACAAAAATAGCAATTTTCTTATGAATGAAGTGAGATGATGCTCTTAAAATCAAAAATTTAATATCAAACAAAAGACTTCATGATGAATTGAAGATCCAAGCAGTGAAAGAGATAAATAGATTAATCATTTTATTATTAAAATTTCTTCAAAATCCTAACAATTTAATTAAACAAAAGAAATTATAAATTTCAATTTTAGACCATATGTTATCTAAAAAAAAAAAAACAATTGAAAGATTATTCAATTGACATTTTGTGTTTTTTAAATATTTCTTTTTGAAACAAAAAATAGGAATGAAATTAATCTTTCAATTTTACTGATAAATCTAATAATTTAATATATTTTTATATTAAGAATTGTGTTATATTTTCATTTCTACACAATGGCCCTTTGATGGAAATATATTTTTAATAACAAAAATAGAGAATGAAGTTGTTAAATCAAATAATTTATGTTTTATTTTTTTATTTGTTTTATACTTATGGATTTGGAAGAGTAATTTTTGAAATCAGTGATGAGTTTTTTAATATATATTTCATTATCAAGAATGTAAATAAAATTCTAAATTTCTTTAAAACAAGATCAGACCGAAAAATTTATATCTCAAATTAGAACAACATGCTATATATTAAAAAGAGTTATAATAGTATTGAAAGCACCTTTAAAGTTATAAAAGTAATTCTAAAAAAACAACAACAAAATTTTGCAACATGGAGTATACAAAGAAAATAATTTATGAATAAATTAATTAATTATGTAAATATGAACAATTTTGTTAAAATGTAAGCCAAAAGCTGAAGTTAAGAGGTAATAAGGCAATCAATCTAAAAAACTTCTGAATCAAAATAATATAAATAAAGCAAACAAATAATTTATAAAAATAAATAAACTATTTTCATATATAAATAAATGATAATTATAACAAATACAACATATAATTATAAAATGGCCATAGTCGGCCATTAAAATATGAAAAATATTTTTATTGCAAATTTCCAAAATAAAACGTTTTAAATTTTAAGGTAATTAATTACTCACAATGCACACAGAAACTAAAAAAACAAATGAACCTGTAATTTAAAATACTTTTTACTATTTTGAAAAATATTTTAAATGGCTCACTTTTAAAAATATATTTTGCTCTCTTTCTCTCACCTATATAAAGAAAGACATCTTATTTTCATTAATGCTTGGTTAGTGATAAGTAACTATTTACAATAAATAATTTAATCTTTCTGTCTTTTTCACTTTGTAACTTTTTAGAAATTCTATGTTTAAAAATTAATTGTAATAGTAACGAATATATGGTCAAAAAGTACTCATATTTATAAACTTACATCATTTATATGATATTAAATAAATGCATTTATACATAACTTTTGATGTCTTCACATATAGTGGTAAGAGTCTCTGCATATATATAGGAATTTAGAATCTGGTATATTGGTTTAAATAACACAATAATGCAACTTTTTAAAAAAGAAAATTCATGATTTTGTCATGAAATAGTAAATTGCAATAACTCATGATCTACAATAATCAAAATTATAATATCTGAGTCTCCTGATATTGTGATAATGTATCATGTGTGCATATATACATCAGAAACAACTTTTTGGCATAGCATAGTATTAGAAATGTTCCACTAATCTAAAAAACAAAAAATAATAATTCAAGATTACTTTATATATATTTAATTAAAATACAAAAATTAATGCAATAAAATTTATAAACCTGGCACTGTAAGCATATACTGCATATAAATAGTTTTTTATTTTTTAAAAAATGTATTGCCAAATTAATTTTATACAAAAAATTTCCTCCCCCTTTATTTACTGAAGCTTATATCATTATTAATATAACACTATAAGATATTTAATCACACAGCATTTCGTTTAAATATAGTCTTATTGTTAAAAATTTAGAAAAATTGATAAAAACTTTTCATAAATTAAATTGCAACTTAAGACGGTAATCCAGATAGATATTTTCCCAGAATAAAATAACTTTATTACATAAATTTCTCTTATCCGGGATTTTTTTAAACGTTTTAAATGTCTATTTTAATTAAATTCACCTATGAAAAAAATTATCCAAAATGATTATTCAAATAAAGCATTAGACATAGAAATCGATATGTTGTTGTCCTTGTAACCTGGAATTTGCATGCTATACAGATAAACCTAAAAATTTTTTCAAGTCACAAATAAATTTAGTATTTTTCTTTCCTATACATTACTCATAGATGAACCAAGAGAAGACAGATCCTAGATAAATAAATGTTAATATCCTGCTTGGGAAATATGTCAAATTCCTATGAGCACTGAACTCATGATTACCATTATTTTACAATTGCTCAAAGCAAATGATCAAAAATAAAATTAATATAAACACATTCATATTTGCTTGTTCTTATGCTTAGAAAAAAAGCTGCAATAGAAATATAGACTATCTATCACACACAGACTTTTGACCATAAATCTGTAAAGCATTCAAATAATTAGAAAGTTGATAACAAGATCTCATAGATATAATTAATATTGGGATGTGCTGTCAACAATAATCTTTTCATAACAATACTCCATAGAATGTGAAGCAAAGGGTTTTAAATATTTTCATCAAACCATTGACTTTCTTTTTTGCTGTATATATGTGACCAGCTTCTAATTTTGATTATTTGCATATATTGTATATTGATTTACAGCTACATGATTCTATTTCATCTGCCTTCTAAGGAGATGTTATAGCATCTTTTTAAAATAATAATCATTAAGCTGATTGAGAGGTTCTGTGATATTTAAACCACTCAAGTGGTTAATTGAGAGTTCAAGTGATCAAACATATATATTTTTTATTTCAATTTTGTCTACTGAGAAACTCTTAAGTATACTACAACTGAGGCAAACTGCACATGATGTCTTTTTCAACAAATAAGTAAAACACAGACAGTTTGGAGAATTTTCAAAATATTCTCAAAATATACTATGTTTATCAAATGAACAAAAAAATATTTGCAAAACAATCTTAAATAAATAGAAAAAAAGTTTATTAAACAAAATTAATTTTCTTCTATATAAATTTTTTGCAGCAAACATAATCTGATTATATGCATTGACGTAAATAATCTATAAAAACAATAAAATTGATGTAAATAATCCATAAAAACAATCTTATTTAATAATAATAAAATTTTATATAAATACTATATTTATTAGTTATGCAAATGGATTTATTTCATTTTTATAAAAAGAATGTTGTCATAAATAATTATATCATCATATGACTATTTCCATTAAAAATTAGTTTTAATAATATCTATGATAGGTACTACCACTAATATAAATAAAATAAAAAACCCAAAGAAGGTTAAAGTTCTGAACTAGACCACAGTCAAAAATTGTGATAAGTACCATAAAAGATGAATTATTAAGAGATAATAGACAGTAGAGACTCTTAAATTCAGCTCATTTATGAATCTAAAAATTAATTATTATGTGTATAACAGCAATATCCTGAAAAAGCAATCTGCCATCAAACCAAATTAAGTGTCATAAAAATGGCTCTTATGTTTAACCAATCCCCTTAAATATACAGCAGAGACTAAATTAATATTTTTAGACAAAAATTTCAGTTACAATTCGTAAATCATCTAATGGCAAAGGTCAAAATCAAAATATTTAATACAAAGTATCTTGAAATTGGATAACTAAAAAACTATTATGGCTTGAAGGAACAATATAGCAACTTAACCTCCCATACAAGTTTAAGATAAAAAAATAAATTATTTTTACTTTTAAATAAATATGATATTAAACACTGCACTTCTTATAAGAAATCTATCAAACAGATAAAATTTATTTATTTACTAAATATTATATCTGCATTAGCATCCCAAACAAACCTTGCTATCATTTTGATGATTAAAAAGAGATAGGAAATACTTTCCTGACAAAGAAAATGTTTGTTTTTGCTCATTTTGTCTGCTTCAAACTTATCCCAGATTTTTCAGAGACAAAGAGACAGACATTTATTTCATATACATCATTCCATACTTCATATTCATCCAAAATAGATTAATATACCAACACACAATCAGAAGATCAATAGTCCAATGGTTTATCATACTGTTTGTGCCATTCATATCATTATCAATGTTAAGGAGCAAGTGATTGAGAGAAAACATTAACCCACTCCATTTGCTCACTCAGATGTGAATTCAGTATTTATATATTTGAATGTTGCTTCTTCTCAAATTATTATTATTGCGATATTGAATTCTACATTTTTGTTAATTATTTTTGCTGATATTATAAAGTGTATAACTTTAAAAATAAATTGTATGATAGATATGCATATAAAACATCAGCATTTTACATATGTAGGTATTAAAACATTTTACAGTTTGCAATTATCAATGGATTTCAGTATGATCATGAAAGTTTGGAACTAACACCATCAGAAAAGTTTTACTGCAAAAATTAAAAAAAGGTAAAACATCCTTCAAATAGTTAATGTCAGAGCAAAAGTTTCCCAAATAATTTCCATAGATGTTAGTCATTAGGTCTGGCAATTCTCAAGTAGTGAAGATTAGAATAGTTTTCTACTTCTGTTGACTCTTTAGCTAAAAATAGGAAGGTATTTATTTTCTGATAAATATTGGGACATTAGTTAGAATAGCTATGGACAATCTAAAAATATTCATTGCCCTGATTTCACACTCAAATCATATGCAAGATAGACAGATATGCTACCAATATGCGATGAAGTCATTTCAATAAAGTGAATAGTTATAGTCATATGTTTAATTACTCCAATCATCTAGTTGTATTATTAAATGTTTTAAAAAAATCAATCTTTATTTATATCTTTCCAAATATATCTCAGTTATTAATAATAACACTCATATTAATATAGAACACTATGTTTAGAGTGATATTTTTTTATCTTTTTATTCAGGTATTGATGGCCTTACTATAGATAATCTAAGACATTTGGCTATGATCTTTAGATTTGTGAATAATAAATTCTATAAAATTAAAAGTCACTGGTTCAATTTCTGTGCTCCTCTATACTAAGTCAGGTCATAAAATCATCAAAACATCACATGATCAATATTTCATATGCTTACACATGGTCAATAAAAATACCAAACTCTCCGTACAGTAGTGCCACTATGTGCAAGTCTTTGTAATCAATGGATGCAGAAAGATTTTTGTATAAAGTCCCTATCTATTGCCTGCTTATCCAACATCTCCAGACTAGTTTCTAGCTTGTGACTTTCATCAGTGAGGAGTCTTGGATTTGAGAGCACTGCACCTCAACCTTAGGATCTAATACAGCCTTTTACCTATTTGGTACTCTAAGTCAGATCAGCAAACATAAATAAGTTTTAAGAAAAAATCCACCATTCTAAGTATTGTTTTATTTTAATCCATGTTATTATTAGCAATTAAAGCAGTATAATAGGAAATATATAAACAAAGTTTGAATTTAAAAAAGAAAAAAAATAATGTATCAACTAAATTAGGACATAGTCCAATATACAAATATAACTCCAAGCAAAATGCCATCACTATAACTTTTAACAAATATATTATTAATTATACCGAAAATATTCGTAGGCAGAGTATGCATTATAAACTCATAGTATATCGTATATAAACTTATATTTTTATTTAAAAATATTTTGAAAGTTTACAAAAAAGTTACATCTATTTCTTTATTTGGTTTAAAGCCATTAAAAAAAATGGTATTCAAAAAATAAAGTTTTAAAGGCAAAAAAAAAAAAAAAACACTTAATAATTCATATAAAACTTAAGATTTATTCTAGAGTTTGTCATGTTAAATATGGTCAAAGATTAATTTGTCTTTTCTCTTTGCTTTTCATATTTCATGACAATCTCATTCCTGCAAGCTGTCGCAGATATTTTTCACTCCTTTCACTTTATAAAATGTTCTTTATAAATGCCAACAGATTTTATGTTTTTTTTTAAATAAAAAAATTATTTTAAGAAAATATGTCATGATATACATACAAATTGTAAATTATTTTTTGACTTGTAAAATATTTTATACAAAGTTAACTAATTATTTTTAAAAGTGTTTATCACAATTTTATTCACTGTAATTTTTCAGAATATATATAAAAACAAAATTAGCAGAAGTGAATGAAATGAAATATTTATTAATTTAATTTGTTTCACAAAATACATTTAATAAGGAAATTACTGACAGATTTATTTATATAAGCAAAAATAATTAATGAAGAACAGATAATAGTCACAAACAGATCCCAGACCAGTTTCCAGCAAAGGGTCTTTTTTTTTGTTTGTATGTCAAATGCGTTGACTGGGAAGGGAATCCGGGCCAACTGCTTGGAAGGCAGCTATGCTAACACTAGGCCACCAACGCTTGGCATAGTCTTTTTTAACAGATAAGCATTTCATTACACATAGCAATTAAAAGCTACTTTTAATTTCTATTGTACTTTTGAAAGTAGTGAAACTATTAAAATACACTAAAACTTTCAATGCAAGCAAACTGCTTAGTCAGTAATAATGTCATACATCAGTAATCATATATTTTGATAATCTCAATTATAATGAATAAATATCCCTGACTTTTTGGAAAATATTTTAGATAATTTATCTCAGTTTTATATAAATAAATAGTCCCTTCAAGATGTTTTGTCTAATCTTGTGCTTATATTGATTGATTAATTTATGTTTAAGTAAGTGGCTATAGAGTAAAGTGATGTAAAATGCAATACTACTTTAAAACAAGAATATATATGTGTGATGTTTGTTTTGCAAGATCGTAATTCAATCATTAATCTGTAGAAAACTCTATTCTTCCAAATTTTGAATACAGATACTTAAAAAGTAAAGACATGATCCAGTGACAATTTTTTTACCAGATCAGGTGAACCTTGAAAATTTGTTTAAGCAGGTTTAGGATTTCATTAAGAGATGGTCTATAGCCAAACCAGTCTATTCTAATAATTAAATATCTAGTTATTCTTACATTGAGCATACTCAGTCTTTCATGTCCCTCCACTATCCATACTATCTCATACTATTGATACACATGACCACATTGAATGCTGGTTTAGCATGAAATATGTATATTGGTGATTATTTATCTTTTCGGCATGTGTGTAGTCATGTGTATCAGTAGTGTGAGATAGTATGGATAGTGAAGGGGCTTGCAAGTCTGAATTCAAATCCCCTATATTTCCAATTGGGCTCCAGGTATAAGAGTGCCTGGTACTTCAAATCTTACATTGACTATAAAAATAATATAATTGTAATATGATGCAGCCTTAACAATTAATAAATTATATGTTATTTCTACAAGGGCATTACATCTACTGTTATTTTTATCCAACTTTTTTTTAAAACTGTTATAATGTATAATTTTAAAAAAAGTTTATTGCAATAATGTTTTTTTTTTTGGTAATATATCATCAACATTTTCAACTATTATTAGTCTGCTGCAGGATGATCCTCTCTAAATTTAATCCAGTTTGTCTAATCTTTAATCTCTTCTCTATCACACATCAGCCAAATTTTTTTTATTTCTTTCAACTATCACACATGTGGTATCTTTCTACATCTTTTACATGGAATTCAGTTTAAAATTTCAACAATCCATCTTTTATTATCTCTTCTAGTAATATGTCCAGCCCAGCTCCTTTTCAATTTCTTTTAATAGATATTTATTTGTTCTCTAACCAATTTATTTCATTTTTATTATTTATTGTTATTCCTAACATAAACCTATCCATATTTCATAAAATGTTCTGAAGTCTCAATTGCTCTTCTGTTAAGTGTTCACACCACAGGTCCATAAGTAAGAATTGATAAATTACATTTATTAAAAACCATTTTCAAGCACATATGTAATTTCTTTTTATTGTTATTTCCACCAAAAGCACTTCATCCAAGTTTAGAATTATGATCAGTTTTATACAATATGTTTCCATCCATATTAATAAACTGACCACAATATTTGTAGTTGTTAACTTCTTTTAATTCATCATTATCAATCTTTATTTCCTTATGAGAAAATCTACTGAACATTATACTTTTAAACATTTATCTCTTACAATTTTCTGAAGCCCTAGAGCACTATTTGCAAAATCAACCATATCATATGCAAAATCTAGATGATTTAAATAATTCTTCATTTTTAAAAAAAAATACTTCTTGTAAAACTGCTGTAAAAAGTTTTGGATGTGGACAATCTTCTTAGTATGATTTACATAATACAATCATTGCTATTGCATTTTGATAAATATTCTTCAGAATATAACGATATCCCAAATGTATATCTTCATGATCCAATGTTTTAATATTTAAAAAACCCCATATATTTTTATTCTTTTTTTTTTTTTTTTCCCTTCTTTTTTTTTTTGTCATCACTTTTTTTTTAAAAACCCCCTTTTTGAAAAAATTTTTTTTTAAAAATTTTTTAAAAGATTAAAAAAAGATTAATAAATAATATTTTTAATATTTTCTTTAATTTTCTTAAATATCATTACTACTTGCATTCTTGCAATCAACTTGCACATTTTTATCATTTAGACATTTTGTAATATAGCTTTTCCAAAAAAATTTCTGTTTTTTCACCTGTTTCTCTTAACATATTGATTATTCCTGGTGTTTTTCATTTCTTCATAGATTTAATCACATGTATCATCTTTTCATTAAAAATGCTGGGCAATTCAGAAGATGTAATATTTATAAAGGATATTTTGTTTTCTTGTTATTCATTATTATATTATCCTTTTTTAAAACTCTCCTATACATTTTGTAATGTCATGTCTCTTTTTAGTAATAGTTCCATCTTTTCTTCTTATTGCAGAAATAAGTTTCATACCATTACCAATATATTGTTTTATGATTTTGAGACTTTTATTCAATTTTTATAGCTTTCGTTGCTAATTACAATTATGTTTTCTTATATCATTATTAAATCTTTTATGTACAATTTTATACAATTTTTGATATTCTATTCATCTTAATGGATTATTTTTATGTATTTTTATATCAGTTATCTTTGTTGAAGCATTATCAGTTTTCTTTCTATTGATTCTGTTAATATTTTAAAGTGATTTGAAAATTCTAATTTAAATTTATTGGAATATTTCTGAACATAGTCCAAAGAAAAACTTAATTATTACTTATATAAAGTGAGATTTGGTGACTGTATGTAATTTTTCTATCAACACCACTATAACTGATGTGCAGAATAACTCCAAAGAAACATTCTAAAAATTACTTAATAATTGTAAAAATTATTACTAAATTTTAAATTTTGTTAAACTGACAATTGATTAATTCTACCCTTTGCAAAACATAATGAATTCTGATCCAGAATGCCACATGTGTTTTCTCATTTTTATTCTATATCCTCCATCTTCAGTCATAACTGAACTTTCACAAATCTTTATATCATTCGTTTTTATTATACTATTTTTACTTATGCTTCAATTCTTGATCATATTCTTCAACTTTTTCTAAATATATTACTATTAATAATATTACAATTCCTAATTTATTTATTTTTAAAAATGAGTATAATTCCATAAGTTTCTATTTGAAATAATTCTGTAAGGAAGTATTAGATATTTGATTATAACAATTCAGAATGTGTGGATAAAATAACAACAACCCTGTTGCAAAAGGCTTCAATACTTTTCTCAACTTTTACTTTATGAAAACATGTTTTTCAGCAATTTCTTAAACATTATTAGTTCCTTGTTACTAATAAATTAATGAGCTTCGTTTTTATTTCTTAATGAGAAGGACAAAAATAAAAGTTTTATTTTTAAAAATTGAATTGTTTTATTATCCATTGCAAATAAAAGTTAAATTGATAAGTAAACATCACATGATCTTCAATACACACATACATATATATACACATTCAAATTTTTGATAATAATTGAAAACAAAAAATGCATTCGTGTAAAAATAAAATTAAATTAAATTTATATCAAAAATAGTTTAAAATCAATATTTTAAAATAAGTTATTTTAAAAATTATTTTTGAATGATTTATAAATTATCTACGTCTAATGAGTAATATAGGAGATTAAGTTTATTGCCAGGAAACGGGGTGAAATAGAGAAAAAGAATACTAAGACTGAATGATAACACTTGATGATCATCAGTGTTAGTTTACCATTGTTTGCTGAAAACACAATTTAGTCTACTACATCAATTTAGAAGCCTTATCATACACTTGTTAAAACCTTTGCTTCATTACTATGTCTACATAACCTATTGAGATTACCATTTGAATCAAATGAAACGTATACAGTTTTACTGATCAACCTAATCCAAATTATCAATGGCCTCTGTTATCCACAAATCAGTATTTTCTGGAAATGTTATACATCAGTAAATCAGAATGTTTCCATCAAAATAGGAACAACATTATATCATATTTTAACAAAACGTTTTTTTATATAAAAATCATTTCACTTTAATACTAATATTAAGATACAGAATATTATATAGAATGAACTTTAACATCCCATTTATTTTAGATGTAATCATTATATAACCTACTGTAGCTTCTCTTTAATGTGTTAATTTAACAAGAGTATTATTAACAATCAATTGGCAAAATAAACTTGCTACACAGTTTTATTATAAATTAAAAACCATAATTAGTAATGCAATCTAAAAATGAACAGTTACTAAAATCTTATAGGCAAAGATAAAATATTAAAATGCAATTGAAATATTCTCGTCTGACTTTAAAAATGATTTATGTATTGACAGTTTTTAAAATAATACCCTTTATTAAAATGAGATAAGAATATTATATTATTTATGCTCTGACAAATTTTTAGATTTACTGAATGAATATAAAATTTCCAATGATTCTGAAATATTAACTGTATTGTAGATTAAAGATCTGATGATTTGGAATTGTCTAATAAAACAAACCTATGGAAATTATATATAATTTTATTAATCAAATGGTTGCTGATATCATAAATTTATTCATTTATCATACTAATTAAAGATTAAAAAACACTATAATTAATGTTCTGAGCTCTTCTTAAACTTATCTTCAAATAATGAACTTGTTCAAACTACAAAGCTATCAAGATTAGATTCAGTATACAATACAACTACCAATAAAACAACAAGTAAAGTAAATAAATAGCCAATGGCATAAAAAGGCTGAACATATAATGAGATTAATCAACAAAAAAAATATTGTTGCCGATTAACATCTGAAGAGTTGGAAGTTAAAGTAGACTGAAGCCTGTCCATTAAAGTATAAAGATTTGCTATTTTAATATAAACTGAGCACTGATTATATATATGCGTGGGAGATGATAATCTGGATCAACTGATGAGTGCTGGTTCAGCACGAAATACGCATATTGATGATTATTTACATTTTCTACATGTGTGTGGCCTATACTCCTAATAGAATTGATAATATCAAAAGTTAAAAAAGACAGAAAAATTCGTGAAGATAAAGTATGTAAAACTAATAAAAAAAATTTCATTACAAATATAAATTTAGATCAAATAAATCCGATTAAAATGTAAACAAAGTTTAGGAAAAATGCTAAGCAACACTGAAATTATCTTTTTTTAAAAAAAAAACTGAGAAGTTGTTTGACAGTATTAAAACAAATAAATTCCCCTCTAGTGGCAGCTTTTAGGCAAGTTCACCCTTGCATGGTAGCTACTTTGACTGTGACTTAGATGCTTCAATACCACTTATTGAGGAGAAATAACCACACAGGAAACATTGTAAGTATCTTCTCTTTATTATTTATAAAAAAAAAAACATTTAAATCCATATATAATTGGTAATTATCACTAAGTTAAACAACCACCATCAAAACAAACATGGCTCCCAAAAAAAAAACTGTCACCGCAGCAAATTCAGTCATAGCCTCTCAAAGGGAAGAGGGACTACTTTTAAAAAGTGAAAACAACTCAAAAATCCCTAAATTCAAATTGCAGGACAAACCAAAAGAAATAACTCTTCCTTTGACCGAAAAAAGGAAAAACCCTTCAAGGAAAAAATCTACTGAGAAAACAAATAGAAAATGTGAACTAGAAACAGATTTTGAGGAGCCTGAAAACAATCTTTCAGATCAGCCCCAAACTTCCGACGACAATGATTTTATAGAGAATTTTTCTACCTTTAATCCAAAAAAAAATTAGATCCCCAGAGTTCAAAACAAAAAAGTTATGCCCCCAAAACTGAACAGGAATCTCGAAAATATAATACTTATAACGTAAACATCAACCGCAATTTTGCCGTTGGCGATGAACTCACATATCCAAAATTAGATGAAGCATTGCGTCATGACCCCGCACAGTCGAAAGAAAAAAGCTATATAAATACCATAGAAAATTTCAACAGCTATAATCGTATCCCAAAACTAGACTTCCAACTTGAAAAACGAAAAAGTTATAGTCAAAAAACAAAACCGGAAGCTAGACACGTTCACACTCACAACACGGAAAAAGACGTAAATTCATACTCTAACTTCACAGAGACACAGTTGAGTGATTCCGTAGAGTCGGAAACAGAAGGTTATACTGATTTGACAGAGAATTCCACCTGCTATAATACCCGACAAAAATCAGACTCCCAGCACGAAAAACAAAAAAGCTGCAAATCTAAAACTAAACCGGAAGCCACACTAAATCGCCCTCATAATGCAAAAAACGACTTAAACTGTAACTCTAGCGATTTATTTACGCACTCCAACTTAGGGGGGACACAACTAAATCATCCGGCACAGTCGAATACACCATTTTATACCAATTCTCCAGTTAATTTAACTACACATAAAGCCAGCTTGAACTCCCCTTTTCAACCTCAAAAACAAACAAGTAGAGATTTAAAAACAAAGCTGAAAACTGCACTAACACTAAATAAAGATAAAAACGACCCAACCAATACTAATAGCAATGGAAAATCAAACTTCAATCAAATTAAAACAAACGCTCCAATCCAAAAGACATCACCTACTAACACCAACTTCCCAGGAAAATTAACAAGCAGCAACACCACAAATAAACCAAACTCCCAGAAACCAAAACAAACAACACAAAACGAAAACAGTGAAGAAAATGATACAACATTGGACAACAACAATGATCCTTTTCCAAAACTTCAATGCAGTTCCAAATTCACAACCCAAGACACCAACAACCCCCCAGAACCAGCACAGCAAAACAATGCTAACAACTCAGGACATTACCATGCCATATCCCCACATCTCCATCCGCAATTCTCATATGCTAATAGCCTTAGGATAACCACTAGGCAATCAACCCAAGCCAAAACTCCAGCAATCCACACACAAACTACAGAAGACCCATACAATAAATTCATCCAATTAAGAGACGGGGAACAAGAACAAAATGAACATGCTGAACTGCAACAACCAGTTAACATAGACTACCATTCTTCAGTAACAGAACGCTTTAATAGAACCATACCAAATCTTCTCTTTCGCTCCTTCACAGAGTACACCAATGAATGTACAAGTATCCTAACAACAACAGATATCAACTGCTCTTTATACAAATTCCCAATACTCTCACTCTATGATCTACTCACTGATCACAAGTTCTGGTCACCAGTTTATAAAATACTGTTCCACACAAATAAAAGGTATATTGCAATTCAATTCAAAGACCTAGCAGGAAAGCAACTCTTTGAAACTAAATTCAAACAGTTAGACAACAAATACCTGGTCCACATTAACATGAACAAACCACAGATTCTTCAGGGCAGAGTGAGTAACTGTACTGTCAACTTTGAAGAGTCCCACTTACAACAGGCACTTGCCAATTATGGTACAGTTGAAGGCTTTAAATACATCCAAGAATCAAGAGCGGAAACAATGGTATTTACCAACACTGCAGTCTTCCGTCTAGTCCTCAAGACAGGAATCCTACCACTTACACTACCAGCAACAGTCAGCAACAACAAGGCTACAATCCTTATCAGCTTCCGGGATATACCCCCATTGTGCTTCAATTGTCGGAACAGAGGACACATAATGAAGGAGTGTCCCCTCAATACAACCGATATAAGCAGTCAGGCATATCCAAAAAATCACAACAGCACCATCGAAGACCCCACTGATTCTACACATCCAATTAAAACCTACCCAAAACCACAAACAGAAACAAAAAACACACATCAGTCCATACCCACTCCAATGGAAACAAACCATAGCCACACAAGCATCCCAGATACTGGAAAATCCCTAATCCACCACAGAATGGCAGAGGACTCAAAGCTCACTAGATCGCGGTCATCATCAGAAACCATGATCGAATCAGAAGATGAGGGACCCACCAAAACATCAAAAAAACACTCCAAACCACGCAACCGCAAAAGATCAAGACAAAATAATTCTAGCACACAGGAAAAATCGACTGATGACTCCAGTACCTCAGACCCAGCCAAAGTGGACCTCAGAACAAAAACTACCAGATTACAGGAATCACGTAAACCATCAGACAAAAAACGACGAGAAATTCAATCAAGGGAAGATGAGACTCTACCAAAATTCAGACCATTTGTAAACTCTATGCTGACAACCACCAAAAATGAGACTCTACCAAAAGTCAGACCACCTGAAGACCCTATGCTGACAACCACAGATGAAGATACTCTACCAATTTTCAGATCAACTGAAGACCCCATGCCGACAACCACAGAAAATGAAATATTCCTTATCTCATTTCCTGAGTCAGAGAACAGCCCCTCAGAAAAACCCCTACCAGAAGACGCCGTCCCAGAAGATACCTTCACCTAAAAAAAAAAAAAAAAAAAAAAAAAACTCACCACACCATGACTATTACAATCACAGCAGTAAATATCAGAGGCTTAAACTCCAAAGAAAGAGTTGAAGCACTTCACAGATGGTTCATTAAACATCAACCAGATATCCTCTGTCTCTCCGAAACAAAACTACACACACAGTCTGGCCCACACATCATGAAGCTAAACTCACTGGGCTACTTTCACTACTCCATAGCCCAAACACCAGGATCCGGAGTGGCCATACTAATTAACAAATTATCTCCCATAACCTTCTTCAAAATACTATACATAGACAACCACTGTCTCATAGCCATCCTTCAGTACAACAATTGTACCATCAACCTATGCAACATATACATGACAAAGGCTCCTGACAACATCCGCAGAATTATTCACACAATAAATGCGACACTTCGAACCAACCCATTTCCTTCCATCCTGATAGGGGACTTCAACCACTCCTATGAAACCTTCCAGTCCAACTACCTCCCATTAATCAATCTAAAGCTAATGAGTGCACGAAACCTGCTCCCTGAGACAGCTTTTTCATTCTACACAACTAAATATAAGTCCCTCATCGACTTAACCTTTTTTTCACCAAACTTACTGCCTACCACTCAAGCCAGACTCTGGCCAGTGGTTTTTTCAGACCACCTATTACAAGAGATAAAACTTCAGGTTTCCTCAAGCTCCCCAGACCCAAACAACTACCAAAGAACAATAAGACTCATAACCAGGGAAACTACACCAGCCTGCCTGTTCTCAGAAGCCTACATACAATTCCATCAAACAAACATACTCTCCAGGCCAATCACAGAGGCATGGCCTCTATTCACAAAAACACTACAGAAACTAATAACCACCTACTCTTTCCGAAGACCAGGACCCCTGAAACTTTTAAACAGCTTAGACAACATTGCAGATACCCTCAAGCACCTAACACTGGAAGGACAAAACATAGAAACAATCTTACATCTAAAGACTAAATATAGGACCACCCAAAAGATTCTAGCAGAACACATAGCAACAAAAAGAGCCCGGAGCTACCTGGTACATCAACACTGCTGGACCAGAGGATACATCAGATGGGCCTTAGGATCAGGAAAGAATAGAAAAGGCCCAAGCGACATCACCATTGATGGTAAACAATACATTGGCCCTGCAATGCTAGGTAAACTCCAAGAACACTTCAAAAAAAAGTTTCAAAACCAAATCACACCCAGTGACAGAAGAACTTTCAAAATAAATCCAGACAACACTCATGACATTACCCATGCTACAATCCAAAAAAAATTAAATGCGATGCCAGACAAAATACATCCTGGACTACATGGCATCCCGAAGTTCATTCTACTCCACCTGAGCAAATATACCATCCCAATCATCAAGAAAATGATTGATCTACTCAGCAGTGGAACTTGCCAACTTGAATTTCTATACCCCATCGCAATGGTGCCACTACTTAAAAAGAGTGATGCCGCAACTGAACTGCAAAACCTAAGGCCTATCTCAATGATCCCACTCATGATCAAGATAATTGAGTCTATAATCAAAGACAAAATGCAAGACAATGTCCTCAAGCACATCTCAAAATACCAGTTTGCTAAGAAGGGGGCAGCCACATCAGATGCAATAAGCCGCTTCCGTCTAGTAATAGACCAAGTGCGCACAAAAAGAAGGTCCAAGCCAGTTGCCATTCAACTTGACATCGCAGGGGCATTCGACTCGGTACGCATTGATGTGCTAATTAAAACACTTGAACAATACCAAGTACCTCAACCGCTTCTACAAATCATAGAGAACCTTTTAAACAACCGGGAAATTTTCCTCACGCTAGATGGACGCATAGCTCCGGGATTCAAACCAAGTTTATCCATCCCACAGGGATCCCCATTAAGCACGCTGTTATTCACAGCTTACATAAACCCTCTCC